>JAXQQM020078819.1:0-157290 GCA_034641835.2 Pinus albicaulis | reverse complement strand
ACCAAGTGACTATACTGACAACTTATGGAATCGGGTTCATAGTCTTCAAAGTAAACAAAGTCTCCACTTTGACGAGTTTGTTTGAAAAAATAACCTTTCAGTATAATAGACCCTTTGTCATACTGAAATCCGTGATCATTATAGTCTTGTAATAATTTCATTTTTTGTTCAGTGCAACGCATCAAATAATACTTCACATTTTCATCGTTGTCAATATGTGCAATTACAGCAAAAACATCTCCCGCACAATAAAATAAATTTAACATTTAATATATGCATATTTAAATTTATTTGTAGATCTTTAAATCATTAAAATGTAATTCAAATGTTACCTTCTCTAACAAGATCAGAAACTCGATCACCATCGGATGATATTGTAGTTTCATCTGATTCCATTTCTTCAAACATTGCAACAGACATTTTTCCCTTTTTATTTAGCTTTGTATGTTTCCAATCGTTCACATACATTATGTTTTCACAGACGTCATTGGATTTTGTGTTGTCTATGCAAACATCACAAAAACAAGAATATTTTCTTTTATCCAATGCAAACACATTTGTGGACAATTTTGTTTGAATTGAATGCAATTTTCGAGTCCCTTTTATTGTTCCAACTTCATTACCAATTGATCTATTTACGTCTCCGATTCCAATATGCCAGAAAAACCTTTATATGGAAAATTAGAAAAGAATTTGTAAATATGATATCAAAATACAATTAAAAATAATCATTGCATGATAAATGTACAATGTTTAAAATTAGATTACCAATATAAATTAAATTGAATGTACCTTTGCACTTCTCGTGATGGGTTAATCTCATGGCTTAGAGCATTTTTGCACCATTGAACAACTTCTTCATCGTTTGCAAGTCGGCGTGCAAAGTGGTTCATTTGATATCTTTGAAGTACTCGTTTTATGCATGCTCCTGCACCATCATGTTCTCCTTTTCCATGGCCAGTCTCAAAGAAATTCCAACAATGTTTAATGGAGGTTTTCTTATGAAGATGACACAACCAAAAAAATGATCGTGCAGATTTGAATTGACCTACGCATCCGTCTGACCATATCCAATGTTCATTGAATGTTATTCCACGATTTTTCAATGAATCATAAATTCTTCCAAAACAATGTTGTACAAAACATGTATCATGTGTACGATCATCACTGATATAAAAATGATATTCTTTAATGATATGTCGATTTTCACTCATGCTTTCTATATGATTGACATTTTGCTCAGCATGTCTATATAGAATATGGACGAGCATGGAGACTTGGTCAGAGTGATAGTATTCACTCTGCATTTCTTTTTGTGGAACAAATGTGTAGTTTTCTGCAAAATCAATCACTGACAAAATGGTTCCTGGTGGAAAAACTTCACGAGATTTTTTGAATTGCAAGTCTTGCCATTGAGCTCTATGGGAATGCATGGTGTATTTGTAAATTCCTGCTTCAAACTTTCTCAAAAAGTCTATTAGAAAAATTTCGTCTTCTCGTAATTTGATTCTTTTAACACTATCTGCACCTTGAATCGATGTACTGATATATTCATATCTCTTCCATTTCACTTTCATGTTGGACAATGATTGATCATTTATATCAATACGATATTTGTTTTGAAATTTAGTCAAATTTTCACAATCATCGCATTTTTTACCACCAACACATTTCTTTTTGTAAAATAGTTCATCGCTTTCTCTTTCACATAGAATTTGAGATATGAATTCATGGATAGTGGAAGGAGGAGGTGAATCCTTCCATAATGTTCTACCAAAATCAAGGAATGTGTCATAATATAACTAAAATTCCACATGATAACGGCAACAACAAGTGTCGCGTACGGTGATAGGTTTTACATACCATGGTTTTTGTTGAACAAAAGCACTAAGTGAAACTTGAATTTGACGATTCTCTTCTTTGAACTTGTTGAATAACTCTATTTGAGTGGTTTCCAAGAGATTTTTTTCATGTTCTTCGTATTGATTTCGTGCTATTCTTCTTCGCATCACATGTCTTGCAGTGGGTGAAACACGCGAATTGTTCTTCCAATATTCATATATTATTTTTTTAACATCTTCTCCAAGTCTATATTTGTATGGTTGCCTACAAATAGCTCTCCAACAAGCAAGTTCATCATTTACATCTATTTGCAGTCGAAATTTTCGATGTTTGTGCAGAGTTTTTCGCGAGGTTCCCAGTGCTCGTGCCATAGATGTTAGATTCAAACGATTCTCTTGAGTACTTGGTGAAACCATTTCCATTTGTATTCCTCTACGTATATTTGAAACATCTTTATCTCTAGATCTCTTAATTGACTCTATAGCACTACTCATATTTTTTATCACCTCTTCTTTCATTTTTTTACCTTTGGTTGATTTTCGAATACCCAATAGTGTCATCGCTTCTTTTAATTTCCTTGATGATAGGAGACCTTTCAACATTTGAGCTTGAACTGTCACTTGCTCAGTTTTGAAAAACATTTCAAAAATTTTATCGACACGATATCGTATAACATAGTCAGGTTTTTTATCTCCATATGTGTGAGTGTCGACATTTTCTAACATCTCATTATCGATAGTGATTTCATCTGTACATATTCGAAAAAAAAGTACATATTCAATAAATAACTAAATTAATAAATATGTCAATAAATATTAGGAAAATTTTAAATATATCAATAGATCATAATATTTACATTTACATACCCGATTCAATTTCTGCTTGAGGTTGATTTTCTTCTTCAATATTTTGAGGAGTATCTCTGTCTGTTTACATTAAACAAAATATTTTTCAAACTAGTTCATTAAATAAAAATTAAGCTTCACATTCTACATTGGGAAAACTTTAAAAATATATCAATAGATCATAATATTTACATTTACATACCTGCTTCAATTTCTGCTTGAGGTTGATTTTCTTCTTCAATATTTTGAGAAATATCTCTGTCTGTTTACATCAAACAAAATATTTTTCAAACTAGTTCATCAAATAAAAATTAAGCTTCACATTTTACATTAGGAAAATTTTAAATATATATCAATAGATCATGTAATATTTACATTTACATACCTGTTTCAATTTCTGCTTGAGGTTGATTTTCCTCTTCAATATTTGAGAGAGCTTCTAAATTTCTTTTGCGATATTGTCTCGTCTCTTCTCTACGTTCCTCAGGCTTTCTTTTTCGATCATATTTTCTCACACAAGTTCTTCGATTTCCCATGATAATAGGGTATGAGGTTCAAAAATTTCCTTCAAAAAATTAGACAATAACTCAATTACAAACAATATCACAAAAGATTTAATTTAAAAAAATATTTTCTAAAAAATACGTAATCCAATCCAAAACACATACTTCAACACAAAACACGTACATACCTCTAAGAAAAATCACACCACCTCCAAGAAATGTCTTCCAAAAAAATTCTTTAAATCCAAAATTTGAAGAAAATTTTTTGAACAAAGAAGCTCAAAAGATTTATTTCAACACAAAACACGTACATACCTCCAAGAAAAATCACGTCGCCTCCAAAAAATGTCTTCCAAAAAAGTTCTTTAAACTCAACATCCATGAATAAGAATATAAATGATTATTTTCAATCATCAAATGCACACCCATCACTCTCTTCTAACTTTGATATTATATTATTTGGTGTAAAATGTTTTCTTCTTGAAATTTATTCTTTTTGGTTTTTATGAGATTTTCTTCGATATTTAAATTTGTATTATTTGTGTCCTTTTATATTCTTTGATGATTTGAAGGTTTCCTTTTTTTCCTCATTTCATATTTATTAATAATTTCTTGGAGCTCATCCATCCCCAAATTATCCAAATTCTTCAACTCCTAAATGGTAGAGATCTTAGCATCAAACCTCAAGGGAATGGAGATTATTACATTTTCCACAATTGTATAATATTAAAAATCTTCACTAATTTCATGATACTGTAAAAAATTTCATATGCATGGGGAAAATGGGATGGATCGCCTTACTCATATTTCATTTAAAAGAATTCAAAGTATATTTTGTTTCTTTACCTTCTCATCTCCCTCATAAATCATTTGCAGGTTGTTCCAAATATCTTTTCTATTTCTAAAATGCACCACCTTAACAAATTATAAATTTTATAAGAAAAAAAATGGAATTCTTGGCCATTGCATTGTTTACACAAGCCTTTTTATCATCTTAATACATTGGAGTGATTTATAAGGGTTCATGAACTTTTATAATAGTCTACCAAATGTCAAAACCAATAGATATTAAATATGTAGTAACCTTACCTTCCAAAAGGTATATTTCATTCCATCAATCAACGAAACTATGTTTGTGGAGATAACTCCATGAGTGGCCATGGTCCACTGAGAAATTATTTCTACTGGTTTCAATGCTTGTAAAGGAGCCTAGTCTTATACCAAATTGTTGGATTCATAATACTACTAAGAGGTAGGGGTGAATCAACATTGGAAAACTTTTACATGTTTAAACCTTTAAACACCATAAAACATCATAACAAGAATATGAAATATGAGATATATGTGGAAACCCTTTCAGTACAAAACCAAAACATTTATTTATATAAAATTCCTTTGTAGGTACCAACCTACTGGAGACACCAATCCTCTTTGATTTGTAGTAGCCAACATGCACTAGGCACCAATACCCTTTGCTTCATAGGAGCCAAAGTATGAAAGACACCAATCTCCTCTACTGTTTTGTAATAACCAACCTGTAGGACATAAAATGCCCCTATGTTGTTCTATATGCACCATCCTATAGGAAACATCAATCACTTCTACTACATTTTAGGAACTAATTTACATCAGAAACAAATCCTCTTTGATGCTTTGTAGGAACTATATGATACAAAACACTAATCTCCTCTCCGACTTTGTAGGAACAAACTTATTGGAGACAATATTCCATTCTAAGATCTATTCTATAAACTCCAACACTTCAATGGTAAACTACACAATTTTCTCTTACACTAGTGGCTTTTGATATTAGTGGATTCAGTGTTCACTGCACATCCAAAAAAGTCTAGTAGTTGATATGTTTTGGGGCTCTAAACTCCAATGTTATAAACTACTATTTATGTGAATAAGAATCAAGCCCAATCACGTACGAGGGCTAGGAGTATCAACAAAACATGAATTGATACTTTTACTAAAATGTTCATATGACAACATGTCAAGGTATTTAGCCCATAAGTGATACACATAAGTACATATTGAATAAGAGCTAAAACTACAATATTATTGATATATTTGAAATTGTGTGATGTACTAATATGCTAATATGTTGAGGGTTTTGTGCCCTTGGGTGATCCGGGTAAATTTTGATACCCTTAACCAAGACCTTTTACTTTAGATGATGTGTTAGAATCGTATTTAATTAAAGTGTTAATGGAAATAAATGAACATCTTCATGCTCTAAAGAAGAGGAACATAACAATCAATAGCAACATACAATATTGATAATGGAATTCAACTAGGAGGGACTACATCTATCAGTCTCGGTGTCAATATGGCATAGGTCATTGCATTAAGTGTTGTAAGGAGTGAAGACGTACATGGATGTGGTTTTCTCTATCATACAAGGAAAATTCCCTCACGTAGGAGTGGCTAGACCTCTCCACGAGATGTTCCACTATCAGAACTCATTCAAAAAATGTACTCCTATCAGTATGACAATAACTCACACAAATGACTATGAGTGTCCCGCTAACATTTCAACAGAAGGATCTCAAGCAAACCTACGTGTGAAAATGAGTATCCCGCAAACATGACAACAAAGGGATCTCAAACATAATACAATTCCATGATATAAAGTACATCTCACATCAATAACAAAACAAGATCCCACATCAAACATCAATAGGGATTTGTACAACGCAATGTGTCTCATAGAAATGAAATAAAGAAGTACATTAAATTAACACATCGTATACCTCACACTAAAGATGACTGAAGAATGAGTTTCTCTATTGTTGGATCTGAAATTAGCATCGCAATTGTGGCGTCGAAAGGTGTGAAATCACTGCTCACTCACTGAATGCTGACACCTGCATTCCACTTCGAAAAGTGGCTGAAAAATATAAATATCAGATGGAAACTATGAATACACCATCATATTCATGTCATCGAATAGTTCAAAATCGACTGTAAAATTTATGAATTCTAACCAAGTGAAAATATGGGCCTTAGGGAATCTTTTAGATTCCCCCTAGATTCTTCAAAGATGTTGCCCCATAGGCAATCTAGAAATCTGCAAGTCAAAACAAGAATTTGATCTCACCATTGAGATCCTTGTGAGATTTCCAGAAGAATGAGTATAAATTTTATCTCATACTAACACCGTTGAATTTTAGCCTCCAGGGAATCTGAAAGATTCCCCCAAGATTCCTGAAGATTCTCCTCCGAAGGGAATCTACAAAACCGTTGCTCAAAAGGAAAATATGGGGACACCATCATGTTCCCTAGGAAATTATAGTTAAAATGCATATAAATTTTAATACATTATCAAAATTTTACCTCCTTCAGATCAAAAGATTCCCTTGGCCTTAAGTTGGAATCTGTCTCGAACTGTGTGTCTACATATGCACTTGTCTAGTCTCTGCCTTGAAATTTTTTCCCATACTTATGTTGCCTTGGCACTAGGCACACTGTGTGAAATGATGGGTTTAAATCAAATTATTTGGGTGGAAATTTCAATGGGAGCCATTGTGGCTCATTGGAAAATTCCAAAAATGTGTAGAGGGAGGTCGAGGATCAGATCCTAACCACCACATCTAGACTTGCACCAGAAGGTTTCCTGTATTTTTTTAAACTGATGCTTTGTTTTTGGGGGGATGGACACGCATCGAGCAAGATCCCTTACCTCCATTGTATGGTGGTGTGTTTAATAGTGTAGGATGGTTGGGGTGGCGGGGTTGACCGCTGACCACCCCACCATATAGTATATATATTGTTTGTTTAAAATTAGTGGGTGTGGCATGGTGTTTGTCGAGGATTAATGCCCACTGGCCCATCAATATATTTAATTTTAATATAACATGGCTTGGGTGGGGTGGCGGGGGTGGTGCCCTTACACCCCCTTTTTTATATTTTTTTATATTTTTACAACAAATTGTGTATTTTTAAAATACAAAAATTTAGGACATAGGAGGAAAATTAAGAAGGCCAAAAATTTTCTAAGAATCCGACTAGAGTTGGCTGGAACCTGGTGGCTGGAAAAGGTCAAAATTGCACTGTCCTCAAGCCAGAGAAGTCACCAAGTCAACCGAAAACCTTGATTGCCTCTACCTTTCACATATGAGCTCAGTTTGACGAACCATTTGCACCATTGCAATCATGACGACGAGATATTCAACCTGAACCTAGTTCGAGAGAAATCAAAACACATTTATTTTTAAGCTTCTTTAATCGCTCTTTTCGCTTTGTGTCTCTGGAGCAACCTAGATTAATCCTTCCCATTAAGGAGATTTTTTTCCTCCAAAATCATCAACAAGAATCTGCAACTGCTATATACTATGTCTATACCACAAGTTTCCTGAAAAGGTCACCCTTCCATCTCCTTCACCTTTGTCCTTCAGAGCCTTAAGAGATCAACTGAAACCTATATCTTCCACAAAGCTGTAGTAAAATCCCCTGCAAATTGCATGCTCAAATTATGACCAAATATGACCCATAACATTTCCCATACTTGCCACAAGTTTATAACATGTACTCGCTGGTCAATCTTACATCCAAATGGAAATCACACCCTAGCTATCATTACAAGACAAAAAAACATCACCATTACATTATGAAGTGATGGAAAATACCTCAACACTTTTACATGAATGAAATGCATCACACAATTTATTAAACAAGGCCAAAATATCATTGTTTCTCAAACAAGTGATCGAAAAACACATCCTCACTTTTCAGTTAAAAATGCAACATATGATTTACAAACACGGCCATGACAAGCTAACATATCTAGAAAAAAAATCTAGATAAGGCCCTCTTTAGCAAAGTTAATGGGTCATTCCCCTATGAGGAATTCGCTTATCGATCAACTCTTTTGACTAGTTTCTACACGAACATATTGTATTTGAGGCGCTACTCTAGATGCAGTCTCTAACATGTGGCTCTTTGATGGCCATTTCGGCCAAAATGGGTGAAAAAGGTCCTTTTCCTCCATACCTACTTAACAGATTTCTTTCCCTGCTATGGAGAAGTCTTTCCATGCCACATCCTCCTTTGTGCTGCCATCCTTTTCCAACACTTAAAAAACACATGGTTATGTAAACCACAAAAATGACACTTTTTTTGATGCCATGATTTACAACCATGATTATCAACATTATTGTAATCAAAATGCACTCTGGAATAGTGAGACTTGTTATACCTTCACTAGTGGTCTATGGTGTGATCATGGTGATGAGATCTTGCCTCTGATCTTTCCCTGCAACATGCACTACCCTGGAACGATGGTGAAGTGTTCCCACCAATCCTCTTCCCTGGTGAGTTTAAGAATGTTTTTTTGCCTTCGATGTCCTTTGGAAATACTTGTTTAGTGTATCCCAAACGTGCATAGCAAGGTCTCTGCACAACCTCCAATGGTTGAGTTATGCCTTGGCCATGAATTACAAGTCCTCCTCCTTTGTACCCCTTCTTGGTAAGGAGTCTCATGTTGGTTCCTGTAGTGGGTATCTCCACAATTCCAACAAAAATGATATCAGGTGAAGATGAAATTGAAGAGAAATCACCACTGTTTACCTTAGATGTTGATTTCACATAGGTGGAGAAGCATTCTCTAACCCTTCATTGCATTTCACTTCCTCAAAGGCCTCTGTCATGGCTTGTAGCTGAAGCTGCAATCATTGCTTCTCCTTCTCTTCTTGTAGTAGTGCTTTCAATGCATCATGATCTGCTTGAAAAATTTTGTTCTTATGCTTCAATTCTTCCAATGCCTCTATTGTGGCTTGTAACTGAAGCTGAAATCATTTTTTTTACTCCTTCGCGTCTTGTATGAGTGTCTTAAATTGAGCCTTTTCTACTGCTTGTTTTTCATAAGCTTCGTACAACATGTCTGCCTTCTCGAACACCCTGAGCATGGTCTCTTGCATGTCTTTGAAATCCTCCATTTCTCAACTCAGCAAACATTTAATGGTCCATGCCTACAATCCAAATCAACAAGAATACCACTGTAATACCACTTGATCCATGTAAATTTCGATACCCTTGACCAAGACCTTTTACTTCGGCTGATGTGTTAGAATTTCATTTAATTAAAGATTTAATGAACATAATAAATATATGCATGTTGTAAATAATAGTGTCATAAAAAACATTAACACCATACGATATTAATAACAAATTTCATCGAGGATGATCCAGGTGGATATTGGTGGCCACCCACCTATTCCATTTGGACCCATACCATCAGTTCTTTTAGTTTTTCACTTTCAACACAACTTACTATTTCTAGTAGGTTGGCAGTTCCTAAACTTTCAGAGCCGTTTGGAGGCCCTAATTAGCCATGTGGATATTGGTAGCCACAAACCTATTCTATTTGTACCCCCACCACCAGTTCTTTGAGTTTTTTAGTGGCAGCACAACTTACTATTTTTAGCAGTTTTTTGGGTCCTAAACTTCTGGAGCCGTTTTGAGGCCCTAAACAACGTTTTCTAGGAAAAATGGAAGAAACCTGGGTCCATGGAGAAATTTTTATGACACAAATTTTTTTACTCAAATAGATCCTTCTAACGAGGTATGATGCATGTCAAACGAAGATCATATGCCAAAGTTACATTCCTAGGAAGTTGAAACACCAATTTACCGAAACGGGGCCCATAGTTTTGGCGCTTCATATCCTTCGGTTAGGCTTTTGGATGTTTATGGTTTTGCATTGTTTCTCAACAATAAATAGGTCTTTGAGCCTCATTGTAAAACAGTTTGGAGGCATGTAGCCGACACATCTCTTCTCAGAGATAAGCTACCATCGCCCTAGCTAGTTTATTTCCATTATGTCTGTAAACATATTGAGTTATTTGATATTATTGAAATTAAGTATTATTTCCATTTCATCTCTTTGTTTATTTATATTTATATATATATTTTCATTCCTTCATAAATATGGATCAGAGGAGGGACTACGTATTCAGGCCTCAGTGTCAAGATGGTTTAGGTCACCACTTTAAATGTTGTAAAAAGTGAATATGTACATGGATGTTGTTTTCTCTATCGTACAAGGAAAATCCCCCCACGCAAGACTAGCTGGACCTATCCACAATATGTTCCACTATAGGAACTCTCAATCACAAAAAGTACTCCTATTAGTATAACAATAACTCACACATAATGACTATGAGTATCATGCCAACATGGAAACAAAGGGATCTCAATCAAACATACATGTGACAATGAGTATCCCACCAACATTGCAACAAATGGATCTCAAACATAATAAAAATCCATGATAGAAAGTACATCTCAATTAAGAAAAAAACAAGATCCCACATCAAACATCAATAGGGATCTATACAACACAATGCATCTCATAGCAAAGAGACAAAGAAGTACATGGAATCAACACATCATATACCTGACACTGAAGATGACAGAATAATTAACTTCTCTTCTTTTGGACCTAAAATCACCATAGAAATCATGGCATCGAATGGTGTGAAGTCGACTGCTCACTCACTGAATGTTGACACCTTCATTCCACTTTGAAAAGTGGGAGAAAAATATAAATATCAGATGGAAAATCTGAATACACCATCAAATTTATGTCATCGAATAGTGCAAAATCAACTGTCAAATTTCTGAATTCTGACAAAGTGAAAATCTGGGCATTAGGGAATATTTTAGATTCCCCCTAAATTCCTCAAACATTCTGCCCTACAGGGAATCTGGAAATTTGAAACACTTAAAAATGAATCTGATCTCACCATTGATATACTTCTGAAATTTCAAGAGGAATGAGTATAAAGTTGATCTCATTCTCACATCGGCGAATTTCGGCCTCCAAGGAATCTAAAAGATTTCCTCAAGCTTCTTGAAGATTTTCCTCCATGGGGAATGTACAAAACCACTGCTCAAAAGGAAAATCTAGGTGAACCATCGTGTTCCCTATGAGATTGTGGTTAAAATTAATATAAAGTTTAATACATTCTGAAAATTTTACCTCCTTGAGCTCAAGATATTCCCTTGGCCTTAAGCTAGAATTTGTCTCGAATTGTGTGCCTCCGTCTGCACTGGTTTGGCCTCTGCATTGAAATTTGTGACCATATTTCGATTGCTTTGGCCCTTGGTACACTATTCAAAATAATTGGTTTAAATAAAATTAGATGGGAAAAAATTCCAATGGGAGTCGTTGTGGCTTGCTGGAAAATTCCAAAAATGGGTAGAGGGAGGTCGGTGGATCAAATCGCCACCCCCACATCTGGACCTGCATCAGAAGGTTGTCTATATTTTTCTAAACTGACACTTTGTTTTGGGGGGGCTGGACCCACATGTGGTGGCTTGCCCCTTACCTCCGTCGTATGGTGATGTTTTTAATAGTGTGTGATGGTTGGGGTGGCAAGGTTGACTACCGATCACCCCACCATATAATATATATATGGTTTGTTTAAAAGTGATGGGTGTCACATGGGGTCCGACGAGGGTTATGGCCCACTGGACCATTAATATATTTAATTCAAATATGACATGGCTTGGGTGGGGTGGCGGGGGTGGTGGCCCACCACCCCCATTTTTATATTTTTTTTATATTTTTTTTATATTTTTACAACAAATTGTGTATTTTTAAAATACTAGAATTTAAGTCATAGGAGGAAAATTAAGGAGGTTACAAATCTATCCAGAATTTGGCTGGAGTTGGCCAGAATCCTCTAGCTGAAAAAGGTCAAAATTGTGTCATCCTTAAGAATTCTAAGCCACCAAGTCAACCCAAAAATTTGACTGCCTCTAACTTTCACATATGAGATCGGTTTGACGAACTGTGCACACCATTGTGAATAGGACGACGAGACCTTCAACATGAACCTAGTTCAAGAGAAATCCAAATACTTTTATTTTTGAGCTTCCATAAGCCCTGTTTGTCCTTTGTGTGTCTCTGGAGCCACTTGGATTATTATGTGCACCACATGATTAGGGTGAAGACCAAAGGATACATAAATAAAAAAATATTCTTTGCCAAAAAAACTGATATGTCCAGGGTTTAAGCTCTTAAGTGCTATACCCTAGCACCACACAATGGGTAGCTAATACTAGGGGATATGTATGCTAGATATAAGATAAATATTAATAACTATAATACCTATAATAATGTGTTGATATTGCAATGTGATTAGGGATTAAGACCTCAAGTTATATACGTCGACTAAGGTTGTGACCAAGAGCTATACAATAGAAAAATATTGAATTTGCAATGCCTACCAATTAAAATGGAAATTGGAGGCTTTTCAAATTTTTTATATTTCACCCACCGAACCACTTTTAATGATATAGATCTACCTCCAACTTCCTCAACCATATATTCCTCACCTTTTCTCCTTAACCTTTCTCCTCCATGCCACTGCATTCCTCAATTTTCACTAATCCTCTTTTCCTTCTCCTTGCACCTTAGAGTTCTTCTTTTCCTTTTCTCCTAATCTTAGATAATCGTCTTCTCCTATAATTATCTACTTTAAAGTGCAATTTCTTATTTGAGATCACACATCACTTCATCCTCACTTCCTATCACATCACCACACACTTCCTTGTGTTCACCCATATGAGATATTTATAAGAAATTGGTGTTTTTGATTCGGGACTGAGGTCTTGAATAACTTCTCTAAAATTATATTCCTTTGATTTGGGTCATTTCTACCTTGGGCAGACATATCTTTGGGTCCATCATTCCTAAAAACTCCCTTTACATTAGGTATCCTCCTATATTTGAGAAGCATCCCACTCTATTTCTCCCTAGATTTTTCATCAATTACAAGAAAATGCTCAAAATACGCTGGGTATGGAAGTTATATTGTAACAACCCTGGTGAAAAATCCATGTAACAAAAGTTAAAATACTAACCATGGTTGACGGGACACTTATTCCAAGATGAATGTTGGGAAAAACATCCTAGTGGGTGTTAATTTGGTTTATTGGCTAAGCAAATTGGCAAAGGAAAATGCAAATGCTTTGGAAAGGAAAAATGGAATTTTTGGCGCATTTATTTATGAAAATAATGGAAATTAGCAGAAAAGGGAGATGAGAGGTCACAGGTTGCATGTGAGGAGGAAATTCAAGGAAAATAATGGAAAATGAAAAAAATAGAGGCATCTTCTATAAAAAGGCTTATAAGGATCAATTGGTACATTTTTTCACTGCATTTTTTGGAGCACTCACAATACTCTCTCTCTCTCTCTCTCTCTGTCTCACACACACACACACACACACACACTCTTGGACACTTAGATTTTCTTGGATAATTTTGGGCATTAGATCACGAAAGGAAAGAGAGAAGGAAAAATAAGGAAGTAGGCAATGAGGAGCAGAAACAAGAAACTACAATAGGATTCTTAGGAGGTATCGGTGTGCATGTGTATTTTCCTTACAAGATATGGCATGCATGGTGTTGCATGTGGTTATTTCTTGTCTTGGAATGGATTTTTTCCAAGTTTGATACTTTTTTTCAACCTAGCCTTGCCATTTTTTAATAGGCATGGTGTTGTAGAGTTTCTGTGTTCTGGTTTAGCTCGATTACTGGATGGATTTGAAGTAGAGTGGTGTGGATCTCTGATTTGATATAACGCATGGCCTAGTAACCCCTGAACCAGACTGTGTGACCAAATTTATGCAAGAATGAAATTAAATATAGAAATAAACAGAAACACTGAGATGCAATAGGAATAAAACTTCATTTCATTAATATCAAATAGTGAAAATTTCTTACAGACAAAATGGAAAATAAACTAGCTTGGGTGATGGCATCTTATCTCTAAAAATATATGTGGTGGCTACATCCCTCTAAAATAAATTACAATGAGTCTCCAGGGAATTTTTATTATTTAACAACATTTTAAAACCCTAAACAACCAAAACCCTAGACCTAGGATATGAAGCTTTAAGATTTTGTGGGCCCCGTTGGGGTTAGTTGGGAAGCTGAACTCACGGGGTAATAACTTGGTCATATTATCTCCATTTGGAATGTACGATATATCATATATCTCTAAGTACTTCAGTAGTTTTTGCAGGCCCCTATGCATCACTTTGGACCTACTTCGGACCTCAAAAAAATGTTGTTTAGGGGGTCAGAATCACATCGAAAGCTCAGGATGTGAAAAAATACTAAAAATAGCAAATTATATTATAATCAAGTAAACCCACGAAACTGACTAGAGGTATATGTGGAATAGGTGGTTGGCCACCAATATCCACCTGAATCATTCCTCCCCCCTTCGGAAGAAATGGTTCCCATTGCATGTAGAGCCTCTATGAGGTCAGGAAATTTCTGTTGAACTTGATCCTTGGTGAACTATTTTCCCTAGTGAAGAAGTTTGCCTGCTTTGACAACATGATATAGTTGGATCCTCTACAGGTGGGTGTTCTTGATATATGTTTCCATGGTTTGATCAAATTTATCTTGTTCCATGTAATCTGGGTTTCACTCTATCTATGTGAGTTGTTTTGCAATGTTGAATGTGTTCAATAATGGTGGAAAGTAGGGTCAAAGGCATTCAAGATTAAGAAATGAGTGTATACCAAGGAATGTTTGAATACCTATTTTGAAGGAATTGTCCCCTATAGCTTTGGTTATGGTGTATGACCCATATTGATGTGGGAAATTCTTACGGTGGGGTCCAACAAGGTGGTCCTTCTACAAATGTAGCCAAAAATTTTCTCCCACCTAGAATCGTTCTGGCACCTGATGTTGATCATGCTACTACTTTTATTAAGCATTGGATCTATAAGATATGTCATGGAGCTATTGCGGGATATGTTGAATGTGCTAAATGAATTTATTCAACTTGTCAACTTTGGACTGGACATGAGATGAATCTTCCTGATTAGCCACAAATGGAATGGCCACATCAACGGGACATAGTGGCTCAAATCCCAAAGCAACCTGAAAGAGGTTATGGCTACCTAAGTTGTGGAGAGGCTAGTTATAACCATGCTGGAAATAGGGGAGGCTTTCATCCCATGTGCATGGATGCTTCAAGTTTTACATTCACATGATGTGTATGATCATCATGTTTAGGACCTTTGTTTGGCCATCAATTTGGGGGTGGAATGTGGTGGATTTAGTGAGCTTGGTGTCCAATATCAACTAGAGACTACACCAAAATGTACTGAGGAACCTGATGTTCCAATCTGAAAGATTGGACTATGGGATCCAAAAGTGTATCCACAGTCGTTCAAAGAAGAGTTTAGCAGTGGATTCTGATTTGATATTCTTCTTGTAGGCTGCCATAATTGCCATCGTAGAGAATCTATCGATGACCACAAAAGCACAATCATTTCCATGATTGGTATAAGGGAGTCCTGACATGTAACCCATGCAAATGGATTCTGAAGGTCAACTAGGGGTACGAAATGGAGTATATAGGCCTTACTTCTTGATGTTCAGTTTGGAAATGGCACACACAGTGTAGGATCTGATGTACTTCTCGATATCCTGTCAAAGGTTCAACCAATAGAATGTATAAAAATACTGTCTTTCATTAATCCCGAAATTTCTAGTGACCAGCATAGTGCTCTTTATCTGATCATCTTCAAATTCTCCGCAGAGAACTAAGGTGTCCCAAGCGGCATAATAGTGCATCACCAGAGGTGAAATCTGAATTTCCTTCCCTTCCATGAGAGATAATAACTGTTTCTCAATTCTAGATCTCTATTAACAGAGATACATCCAGCCCAATTTAAGATGTGCACAAGATTAGAGCACCTTGTTTGATGCCATAAAAACCGGTATAGCGAGGCAATCTGCAACATTATTGGTGCTACCCTTTTTGTACTTGATGTTCAAATGAAACTGTTGCAGATATGTGGACCACTTCTGATGGCGATCATTCTGCAACTTCCCTTGTGTCTGTATGAACTGCAGGGGCCGGTGGTCTGTGTGGATGATTGTTTCCTTCCCCCAAATGTAATGCTTCCATTGTCGACAGGCTTGCACAATGGAATACATTTCTTTGTCTTAGGTGAGGTAGTTCTGTGTGTATCTAAAATTTCTCACTATGATATTCCTTGATCCCACTGATTTATACTTCCCTGTGCATTGGAAGGGCTATAATAGTCTCAAATGGTTACTACAAATTTGGAAATGTGAACTAATTATGAGAGCATAGGCAATGCTTCAACTCTGCGAACTTTTATACATTAGAATCATGTGAGAAATTTCTTTCGATCCTCCCATGGCAGCTTAAAAATGAAAGGGAAGGCGATATGAGAAATCCAACAGGCTTGTACTAATTGGAAAGACCTAGAAATATGTGGATCTGTGGCATGGTTGGTGGCATGGTCTTTGAATATTGCAAATGAATGCACCCACCTCTGTCAATACAAATCCCAAATATTGAACCTGGGTCATGGACTCATACACATCATGTCATTTACGGCAGCGACACTGATGTTACTCAAAATTGGTGCAACTCCAGTAGAACTACTCAACTTTACTTTATCAACCCGGGGTTTATACAAACTTGGAGGTGACAATTCTATATGCACAACAAATGAGCTCTACTCATGCCATCATCATCTTAGTTCTACAATGAGGTGCTAGAAACTAGGGTTATTCTGAAAAAGGAAGTCTACCACACTTCTAAATACAACCTAAGGCTGAAAATAGATCATACTATTCACATATTGGTAAGAAAAGGAACTACCCTAGAGCATACCGATTCATCTAACTATTATCTACTTTTGCAAGAAAGAAAGATTCACACTTATGCAGTACAAGAAAGGAAATTACACTAAGTGGAATTCATTGCCTAAATTACTAAATTGACTTGCAGAAAATGAGCTTCTCTATCCTTGCACACATGTTGAATCAATGACTAACTAACTCCTATCTAATTCATGCTAAACTATTGTGCTTAATGATGAATTTTAGGATGGAATAATCACACTTGAAATTGATCTGTTTTTCTAGGCTTAGGTGAGGTGGAGGAATGATTTTGGGCTGAACGAGCATGTGTTTGGAACTATTATAGGAAGTTTATACAATATTTCCTATAGTGCCAATGGATGTCCTGAAAAGCTACAGAGCTCTCAAAAGCCATGTCCTGCACCTAAAAGGCGGCTCTCGGTCATGTGATGGTGACCTCAAAACCATGGTTGTAGGTGAATTTAATGGAAGGTATGTGATCGAGGGTGGAAGCTCAACATGATGGTGCCAAAGGAATCCTTATATGCTTCTATATCCAAACCTACAAATAAGACATCTACTCATGCATTCATTATCAAAAAACTTATCATAGAAATTTTGGAAAAAATGAGTTGATTTTGAATAGATATGCCTATGTATTTGAAACATAAATAGACCTATAAAACTGCAACATGGTCATGATAAGAAAATTAAAAAATATCCTAAATTTTACAAGAAATCATGATATGAAAATATATTTGGTTTGTGGTGGAAGACCTTCCTCCTCAATCTCTAATGGAAGAGATGAGAGAGTGTAGCTCAGCAACATAGTCTTAATGTTTTGTATGCCACCAACAACACAATGGAAGAAATCAACTATTGAAACATAAAATAAAGGAACTTGTGTACAAAAGGAAGACTAAAGCCAATAGATTGGGCTGTAACCCACAAGCTCAGTTACATGAGATCAACTTAGTTGAAAAGAAACCAAATTCTCATCTTATTTCATAACCAGTATTTTACATGAATAATGAAAGTCAAAAATATCTGATACAAAGCCAAGAGTGTTCTTCCTGCCTATAAAATTTGAATCCCAATGATCTATTGCTCTTATATATTTATGCTAGATGGTAGCTACCAAAAAATTCTTAAAAATTAGGTCTTTGTTCCCTTGGAACTAGATAGAAATGGAGCTTTCCTCCTTCTTATCATTCACTTGATCGGCTGCCTTTGACTTCGAGTTGTTGGAGAAGGATATTTAAGATATATTGGGTGCTTTTAGGAGTTAAGAAGGCGGTAAAGAACCCTATGATTTCTCCTTGATGTATACTCTGAGCCTTGATATGGAATCTTTCTCAAATATTTCATTATTCCCTTCATTTTCCTTCATTTAAATGATATTAGGCCGCATCTCATGACAACCCTTAATACACCATTCTTAATCAGAATAATATGACATAATGCAATTAAATGTTTGTGTGAGAGAGAGAGTTTAAGTTGAAAGGATGACATTTTAACTCCTTAGAATATACATAATTATGGTGGTCATCATCACACCCCTACCAAATGGTTGCTCATCCTTTGAGTAACTCAATCCTCTTTATTTATTTCTTTTAGAGCCCTTGTAGCTTCTCTGACATCCCAAGGTATCATGTAAGGGGTCCTATGAGGTGGGTGAAACCTTGCATTCTTTTATGCCCCCTAACATTCCTTATATTCTTCAGTTTTCTATTTTCTTTCACTCAACCCTAGCAGCAAAGGTGTACTGAGCTTTAATCCAACCCACTTGATTTCCATTGTTTTCATGGCTCTTTTGTACAAGCGTGATATTTCTAGGGCAACTCTCAATATGTCTAGAGTATGGTTCTCCAGCTTCCTTGAGCTAAGTGGGAGGCCATTCCATCTTATCTGACATGCCATCACACAATCCTCTCCCAGTAGTCTAGAGATGTCATCATAATTTGCAATTTCTCATGCTTGGTGTTGGTGTCCAAGTGCGAACAAATTTTCAAACCCTTTTTCCACATTAATCATCAATCTAGATGCGTTGATTATTGCAAGAATAATGCACATAATATATGCAAGGGCTATAACATAATCCTCTATTAAATCATAGGCTTAATAATTAGAACAAGAAAACTATTGTAATAACAATTAAAGATAAATCGCAAGGTTATAAAAGCATTCAGAAAAAAATACAAAATCATACAGGAATAGCAGTTTTAATAATAAATAGAAATACAAAAGCAGAAAAAGGGAAATAATGCAACACCTAATCAGAAGAGTGGGCCCAACTCTCCGATCAAGGCTACGGTAAAATCACAGCTCACAAATAGAACAACAAAACACTGTGCATTCAATTGATTAAAAACACTCCTGTTACAATATTGGTCACTTTCTGCTTAACCCAGATTCATAGCCTTGAGGCCCTTTTTATAAAAATGTTCAGGAAAACTGTATTTCTCCATCTAAAAAATAAATATTTACAATTATACAATTGTTACAACATCAAACTAGTTACCGAGAGGAAACCACGAAAATCTTGAAAAATATCTAGGGTAAGATGGAATCTGTTGCATTGTTTCAACATGTTAAGATAATGATGAGAATTTAGAGTTTCTTCGTGGCTTGAAAATGTAATCCCTTTACTTACGGAATCTATAGAAATAACAGATTTAATACTTGCATAGGTAAAACCTCCATGACTATTACTTCATTAATCAAATATTCCATATTAGACAGTGGAAAGGGATTTACCTCATGTGTTTAGAACAATTAAGGATACAAAGAAGTAGAAAGGTTGGTGAAAGTAGGAGAGAAAAGTATACATATTTGGTACCCAACATCTCCCCCCAACTGGTCTATTTGTATGTCCTCATGCATCTCCTCGTATTCTCAAATCTAGGTTGGACTAACTGTGGCTGGCATGAATCTGTGTGAGGTCATATTCTCCAGCCATATCTGTCCTAGGGTTTTATATCCTTCAGTCATAGTAAAATCCTTCCACGAATCTTTACTGACATTTTATGCAGGAGTATATTTTCTGCTGGCAACCAATTGAGGGGGAAATGAAACCTCAGTCCCATCCACCGGACCCAACAAGTCTAAATACAGGCTACAAAGCATGTCACCCTTTCTGGTGCTCATTCCAAGTTGGGTGCTCCAAAAGGTTCTCGACCTCTAACTTCTGATGATAACAACATCCACCTCCTTTGACAACTATCCAGCACTTCATTTCAGAAATTTACTATCTTTCAAACACAGAGGTTGGCATACCATTTCTGGGTTGTCAGCATATGTCCCTATACACCTCAATCTATAAAAAGGTAAAATGCTTATTATAAATATTTTCTTCCTAGCCATGCTCCCTCCTCATCATAAATGACCTTGTAACTTGGTTTTCTTCAAACGTATCATAGGCATGTCTCCATTTAATCTGATTATAGTGTAGGAGATGAACACCCTTAAATGACTATCCCCCACAAATAGAATGTGGTTGAAGGCCTGATCATGCCTTAGGAAGTAACCATGCATGTAGAGTTCAGACATTAAGTGTTGACCTATGATATCATCAATTTTCAAAATACAGAGGAGCTAGATTGGATTCTCAATTTCGTGAAAAAATTCCTTATATATACTCTCCAGGCAAAAGAAAATAAACTTTTCATGAAGGAATAAGGCATAACTATGAGCAGGAAGCCTACAGGCCATTACCCGCTACGCCAAGGTAAACATCTTCTCCTTATCTGACTGCAGCATTTGCACTTGTTCTTCTAACTCATTTATCTTGACCTGCTATTTTTCTTGCCTCTACCGTGCTCTATCCAACTGGTCTATATACCCTATAACAATCCCGACAGCTTGCTCTTGAACCCGCATAGTCTCCTTCTTATGTCCATTCATAGCAGATTTCCATCTCTGAATTTTAGCAGCCAGGAAGAATTCTCGGCCTTCAAATAGATGTTTAATCAGACCAGTCTGTGTAGTTGCAGAGGAGACCTCAATTTTAGGTTTTATTGCCTTCCATTTATATACTTTTACCTTCTTCTTCAACCGGGGTACTTGCCTCTTCAGCTCCCAAACTTCCTTCTTCAATCACATGGTTTCATTGAATTGAAGCTAATACCTTTTCTTGAGAGGTAATCTCCTACCTTCACACTGTTCTATCCACTCTTGTTTGACGATGAATTCATCTCCTAGGCCTGCAGCAGGCTCAGGAGGCAGTGGAACATTGTTGGTGTCATCAACCGTTTTTTCTGTTAGGTCTTTCTGACTTGGCTCCCTGTCTTCAGGAAAATTCTCCTTCTCATTTACCTCATGGAATTCCGTCACTCTGTCAGCGCTTTCATCAGACATCCTATTCTCTGGTGTCTCCACAAAATTTCCTTCTCCCTTTTGAGCCTCTGAGTGCCTTTGTTGAGAATCAGCAATTGATGGACTGATATTGGTCATATCTTTCCTTGAGTCGACAAACCTCAATACTGGTGTGACAGCGATCTCCTCCATTAGCCGTTTGGATGAACAAAACCCCCTCGCCCCTCTCAACATCATAGACTGAAAAGGAGAATGGGGAATACCTTCATCACCCTTGTTTCTTACTTGGGCCACACCTTCATGCATTACTTCTTCAATCGGAGTCGACACTGGTTCTTGTGGAATAGTGTCGACTTTGAGGATCATTCCCTTCATGTCCTCCTATCCTTCGTGCATTTCTTCATCACTTGTGGTCGATACTGCTTCTTTTGAAGCAGTGTCAACTTCACAGGTTATTTCTTCTCTGTCTCCCTGCTCTTTGTGCATTGCTTCCTTGCCTGTGGTCGATACTGGTTCTTGTCGAGCAGTGTCGACTTCGTGGATTATTTCTTCTATGTCTCCCTGTTTTGACTGAGTTGGGGGTGGTTCTTGTGTGACACCCCTACTTGTTACAATATTCATATCTGCTTGAGCAGCTGATGCTATTTCTTGCGTAACAACATCACTTGCCCACCCTCTATCTGTTGTTCCACCTTCTTGTTCTTCATTGATTAAAATCGATGACTATAGGATAGTCTCAACTTCATTTGCTATACCCATAATTCCTTCATCTGTAGGTTCCTCAGGCGAGGATGGTTCTTGTGTGGTAGCCTTGACTATATCACCAATTGTCTCCTCCATCCCCATTTCTTCCAGTTCTTCCTGATCTATCTCCATTTCCATTTCTTCTGATTCTTCCTAATCTATTTCCATTTCCTCTGACTCTTCCTCTTCTGCTAAATCAGCCAGAGGTACTGGTTCTTCCTCTCTAGCAGCAATAACAGTTGTTATCTCTTCTTCCGATGACCCACAGAGTTTTGTCCAGGAAACTTGAAATCGAACTATTGCATGCATGACCAACAAACGAACCAATCCATGGTTGGAGAGGACTGCCAGCATCTGGCGCGAACGCTGAGTGGACTATGCCATGTGCTGAATTTGTTAATAAAAAGAAAGGCATGTTTAAGGAATGAACCTATGCCTACGGAAATCGAAGGTGAGCCAGGATTTTGAAATGGTATTTGAATAGAGTTGTGGCATGTCCTTCGCAGGTTATGTATTTCATCACAAAGCTTGCTACCTCATTCCATGGATGCGGTATAGATTTGTGTTCATACCCTCTCCCATATTGAACGACACTTTCTCCTACCTGCAAAAATAGTTCAGGAAACTCCGAGAGGGGAATTATCCGAGCAAACCATTGTTGCCCTTGCTGTCTTAGCCTGCTAACTTCCGTGATTACTTCTTCTATGACTGGAATTTCTAATCCTTTGACCCGAGAGAAATTATCATTCAAGTTTAGTGCAAACTCCATCGTGATTCCATTGTCGAATTCCTACAATCTATCGAAGTCTATATCCCATCCTGCATTGAAAAAAACTTTCCGCGCATCTGCATTGTTGCGGACTAAGACTATATCTTCAGGTTCATGTCGCACGGCCAATCCACCCATCCTGTAGAGGCTGTAAAGCACTCTGGACACAACAGATCGTTGGAAAGAGTGGTGGGTACCAAATTTGGCAAAAACATCATGGTGAAAAATGAGGTGAAATAACGGTAAATACGGCCGATGATTTCTCGGGAAACGAATAAAATCATGGAAAAGTATGGTAAGTGCGATGGATGAGATAGTAATTATTTTGTATGAGGTGGAAAGGACTAATCGATTGGTATCATGTGCGTGTTTCCGATCCCATTACATCTTTAATTATTATATGGAATATGGTAAGGATCATAGGGCGTACCATCACACGAAGTTGTAATAATGAATTTTGGAATAATCATTACATTGTCGTTTAGTTATGATGGCACCCCCCCCCCCCAACTTAAAAGTATCCGCCCACGGCATCAATGTCTTATTCATGGAATATTTAATTAAATCCATAAGAGTCAAATGGAGACATATCGATGGCCTACCTAGAGGAAGTGACGGTTGATAGAATAACGAAGCAGTAATGATGTGGACGAAGTAACAACATCGAGGAGTAGCAGCATCTAGAGTAACAACATTACGAGTAGCAGCACCCAGAGTAACAACATCAAGTAGCATCATCACGAGTAACATCATCCAGAGTAACAACATTTGGAGTAACAACATCACGAGTAGCAACATCCAGAGTAATAGCATCGAGTACCAACATCCAGAGTAACAACATCATGAGTAGAAGCATCCGGAGTAACAACATCATGAGTAGCAGCATTCGGAGAAACAACATCGAGTAGCAACATCCAAAGTAACAACATCCAAGGAGTAACAACATCACGAGTAGCAGCGTTCAAGGAGTAACAACATCATGAGTAGCAGCATCCAAGGAGTAACAACATCGCGTAGCAGCATCCAAGGAGTAACAACATCATGAGTAGTAGCATCCAAGGAGTAACAACATCATGAGTAGCAGCATCCAAGGATTAACAACATCAATACTTAGGAAAATTTCAAGCTCTGCAACATTACTCCTTAGTAGTAACTCCTGCAAAAAGACAACAAATAAATAGTAACAATATATATATATATATATATATATATATATATATATATATATATATATATATATATATATATATATATATTATTCTTTTTTCTTTATTCCTAATTTTTTTTTTTTTATTAAAGCGAGGATGTAGAGGAAGAGTTCTCTGTGTTGATAACCTTCAAACTATATTTCTCAGATAGATGTTTGATGAAAGCATCCTTAGAGGCTAGGCAGTGGTATAATCTTAGGCAATGTCCATTTGCTACAAAAGAAGCACGTGTATCATTAATTGTAATTAGCCCGACTGTTCCATTATCAAATATAGCATCCACCTCGTAAGGTCCCATCCATCAAGTGCAAATCTTTCCCTTAAAATTCTCAAAATATGAGTTATAAAGTAATGTCCAGTATCCCCTATGAAGCACCTTGTTTTTTTAAACTTATCATGCCA
This sequence comes from Pinus albicaulis, assembly GCA_034641835.2. NCBI lineage: Eukaryota > Viridiplantae > Streptophyta > Pinopsida > Pinales > Pinaceae > Pinus > Pinus albicaulis. The sequence goes on along the minus strand of JAXQQM020078819.1, from coordinate 133,012 downwards.
TTTCATCCTCTGCTGCTGAATGGTAGTAGTCCTTTAGACAACCGTTGAATGGACTTCATCTAGTTCATTAAGCTGAGAATGTCATTGTTTCTGGGCATCTAACAGATCCAAACCTACTTCAAGAGATGTTCTAAGCATACTGATTTAATATTCTATTAGAAACAACAACGATTTCCCATAAACCAGCTCGAATGGTGAAAACCTTGTTGTGTTCTGCCATGTTGTTTTGTATGCCCAGAGATATTCAGGTATCTTTTGAGCCTAATCCGGACAATGGCATGCGACATTTTTTATCAAGATATTTTCCAATGCCTTGATTGTGTTTTCCACTTGTCTATTCACCTGGGGGTGGTATGGAGATGTCACCCTATGCTTGACCCCATATATCTGCATAAGATTTTCTATCATGTCTCATGTAAAATGTGCTCATCCATCTAAAACAATCTCCCTTGGAGTACCATAATGAGAAAAAAATGTTGCAAATAGAAAATCTGAAACCGCCTATTCTGTTGCTTTCGCAACAACTTTGGCTTCTACCCACTTAGTCACATAAACAATGCAGACCAAAATGTGAAACTTTTGCTGGAAGGGTGGGTTGAAGGGTCCAAAAAAATCAATAGCCCATTTCTCAAAAGGTTTGAGGACTTCATGTGGCTGCAAAGGAATTTCATCAGATAGACCGGGCTACCCCATGCGCTGGAAACTTTCGAACCTTCCAACATAATTTTGCGCATCCAGAAATATATAAGGTCAGTAATATCCCATTTGTAACACCTTACAGCCTGTTATTTTATCTACAAAATTACCCCCACAAGGACCATCATCGGTAGCCTTCAGCAATTCATAAATATCATCCTCATATACATAGCGTTGAACCTAGTTATCAACTCATGTATGAAAGAGGTGCCCTACCATCCAGGAATATCGAGCACTGTGATGAATAATTTTTCGTTGTTCCCTATATGAAAAATGATGAGGCACCTTCCCTGTAGCAAGATAGTTAGCAATATCTATGTACCACAAAGGGTTAGTGAAATTTCAAAAATATGCTCATCGGGAAAACTATCTTCTATAGGTGCGCATTCATCATTGTTATCCATTCTAGATAGAAAATCAACAACTACATTATGTTTTCCTAGTTTGTCTACTATTGTGATATCAAATCCTTGAAGAAATAGTAATTGTATTTTAATGCGAACAAGAGTGATAGGTTTATTCATCAAATACCTTATTGCTGCATGATCAGTGTGTACAAAAGTAGGATACCCAGTGATGTAGTGTTGGAACTTGTTGATAGCATATATGACAACCAGGAATTCTTTTTCAGTCACCATGTAATTCAATTCAGCAGGAATTAAATTCTTGCTAACATAGTAAATTGCAGTGTTTGTCTACTTGATGTCCTAAGACTACTCCTATTTCTGTCTGAGAGGCATCAACATGTATGTAAAATGGTAATGACCAATCAAGTCCTCAAAGGATCGAAGCTTTGCAAAAAAGTGCCTTGATTTTCATGAAAGCTTATTCACAGTCTTCTTTCCACAAAAATTCTGCATCTTTTGTTAGCAATTGAAAAAGTGGATGTGTTATTTTAGCGAAATTTTCTATAAAAATTCTATAATAAACAACACAACCAATAAAAATATGTACTTGTGTGGGTTTCTTGGGTACTAGGAAGTGTAGTATTACCTCTTTTTTTTCCAGATCAACTTGAAGTCCAACAACTAAGAGAAAATGTCCCAATACTATTCCCTTTTCCCTCATCATATGGAATTTTACTGTACTCAGAGATGCATGGGTCTTCTTACATGTTTTGAGTAATTTTTGTAGATTTTCCAATCCTTCTTCAAATGAGTTCCCATATGGAGTAAAATCATTCATATAGATTTCAACACTGTCATCGACTAAGTCAGAAAAAATTCCCAGAATTTCCCTTTGGAAGGTTGCAGATGCATTAAACAAACCAAATGAGAGGTCCCTACATGCAAAGGTCCCCCATGGGCATGTGAAGGTTTTTTTATATTGGTCTTCCGGGGCTATCTGGATCTGATTATACCTACTAAACCCATCTAGGAAGGAGAAGAACTTCTTCCCAGCCAGGGTGTCTAGGACTTGGTCAATGAATGGAAAAGGGAAATGGTATTTTAGAGTTGCTTTATTTAGCTCCCTATATTCTACATAGATCCACAATTTACCATTATTTTTGGGAACGATAACCAACAGAGACACCCATTGGCTATCCGAGATGGGGTAAATGAAACCTACATCCAATAATTTCTGTAATTATTCCTTGACAATGTTCTTTAGGGCATGGCTCATTCTCCTTTGGGGTTGTCTCACAGGGTGGAAATATTCCTTAATATAAATATGATGAGTATATAAAATAGTAGGGATCCCCTTCATATCCGCATAATCCCAGGAAAAATATTCATGATGGTCTTGAAGGACTTTTGAAAGCTTCTTTGTCTGGGATTCTGACAGATTCGGGTTAATATTAAGTGTCTTCCCTGGTTCAATTTCAATTAGAATACTATCATGGGATGTATTTACAGGAATGTCTTCAATTTCATATTCCAGTTCAATATTTTCTTGAGTCTCACGACTCATGACAAACTCTAAAATTTGACGATTTGAATCAGAAACAAAACATGGATCATTAATAAAAGTGTTAATGGTATCATCCTCCGTTTCTATTTTCAATTGAAGGGCCTACCCTATGGTAAGAATTGGTCTAAATTATTCATATTCATGTTTAGATTCTTCTATTGACAAAGGTTTCTATCTGGCTAATAATTTTTCAGATGTGCTGGGTTCCAGAGGAGGATAGAGAGTAAGGTTCTTTGTAACCGTCCCATTTGATATAATCATATGTCCAGATCGACACCTAATATAGGCATCTACAATTGTGAGCCAAGGTATTCCTAATATCAATGGATGAACACCGATTGAGGATCATGTTTGTAATACAAGGAGGTCTATGGGATAGTGCCATGAGTCCACCAAAATAGTCACATCTTCCAACTTCCCTACCGGTTTAATTGTAGACCTATCTTCCAATTCCAAGATAGTAGGGGTTGGACTAATTTTTTTGAAACCTAATACATTCATTGTTTCAGATGTAATGATATTGATGGCAACACCCAAATCTACCAGTAAATTTGGGATTTCAACCCCATTGATCTATAACGTTAGAGTTCAGTTCCCTGGGTCTCCATATTTTATAGGCATATTTTTTCCTAGCATGATGTCAGACACACTACCCATCACATGAATGGTTAATGGATCCCTTGGTTTCTTCCCAGGTTTCTTAGAGCAGTACTCTTTGAGAGATTTTTCATATATAGGTATATCCCTCATAGCTTGGAGTAGGGATGTTTTAATGAAAATATTTTTTAATTCTCCCAGGAAGTCAAACCCTGCTTGAGGGCTTTGTTTATTCATAGTCAATCTTTCAAGATATGGTGGAGTAATTGGACAACCCTAGTTAAGAGCGGGTTGGGAAGGTGTTTGATTTATCATGTTTGGTTTGATTTATCCCCAACTATCTTCTGTTCTGGTTCTAAAACTTCATTTCAATCTATTCTATGATAATAGGTGAAGTTAGAGCATTTACTACCTGCCAAGATCATAAGTTTATCTCATTAAGTCCCGCGTAGAAATGCTATATGATGGAAGGTTAAGAGTCTTATTTTTTTGGACCCCTTTATTATTAGGATTCAGATTGGGCTAGATAGGAAGCTGGGGTTGAAGGGATGGGCTTCCTAGAGGTACATTGGAGGGAAGCTGAAGTGTTTTTTGATGCATAGATTGGGGAAATTTTCCAGTAGGAGAGGGTCCACGCCAATTCTGATTCCATGAAGGAGGGGAGCCCATTTTTGCAAGGGGAGATATTGAGACTAAGACCACATTGGTGAAAAAGGTAAATACTGGGGACCCATATTAAAATTATTAAAATATTTAGATGGGTCCTGAGGCATACCTTGATTCATAGTTGGTGGTTGAGGTTGCCATGGCTTTTTCGGTCGCATGAAATATAATTGATCTACCACATTTTCTTCACTTGCCCCTTGAAAAACTACCTTTAGTGCTAGTAAGGAAGGGCACGAGCTGATCGCATGGGTCTGTTCACAAATTGCACAGGCTTTAACTATGTTTAATGGGAATTCTCTCAAAGGGAGCTTCTTTCTACACTATGGGAGAAATATAGCCATAGTCTTCTCCAACTTTGTTTGTTATGTTTCTCTTGCAAAGTGTCCATCTGGGCATATAATGTGCTTAGGATATTAGTCTTTAGGTTATCCAATAGGTTTCCAATTTGTTCCTTTGTAACCCCTACACCATAAGTCTTTAATGATCGAATTCCTTGTCTACTTCTTGCAGCCCCTCATGAACACTAAATGCACAACTCACAGATAATGTCAAAGTCTTCTTTTGAAATGTCCCCCTTTCCTAATATTTTAAAAATTTGCAAGGAATATTTCCTAAGTTCCCAGAGAAGGATGGTCTTCAAAATATCTTTATCCAGGTCACTATGGCTTGATCTCTAAAGTATATATTTAAATCGTTGCACATAATCTTCCATATTCTCATCCTCTTTCTGTACAAACATAAGAATATCCTCCTTGATGTCACAGAATTTATATTCATTGTACTATTTCTCCAAAAATAATTACTTCATGGCATCCCATGAGGAGATAGCCTTCCCCCCTAAACCAATGAACCATCGCAGGGCTATCCCTTTTAAAGTAGAAGGGAATATTTTTAGCTTCTGAGCATTAGCAATATAATCGTACCCTCGACAAACAATTTCAAATTCAAAGAGGAATATATCGAGGTCTTCAAATGAAATCCCATGAAAATTAGGAAAATTCGTCAAAGGAATGGGCTTCATTGGTGCATCACCTATAATGTTGCCAATTTGGAAGTCAATAGTACTTGTAGGTGCCATGAATATCCTCCAATATTCACCCGAGATTTCAACTGGTTCTATAAATCATAATTCGGGTGATTCTACTGTAGGAGGTTTCACAGCACTCCCTTGGTGTCATGGTGATGCGAACTCCTTCAGGAGCTCTTATTCCTAATTGAAATTGCTTAATTCAATGACAGGAGCTTTCACAACACTCCCTTGGTCTCATGCTGACGAAAACCCCTTCGTGAGTTCTTCTTCCCAATCAGAATTGCTCAATTATTCTGACCCTCTGCTTGCTATTACTTCCCTGTCTTCTAGCAACAAGGGTATCTCTTCCACTCATACCTTATTTATGCCTCCTGTTGTTGAAATAATTTCCTCTGGTACAGTGGATGGCACTGGCTACTCAACCAACTGCCCTTCGGACTTCGTTTGAACCCTTACCCTAACAACAACATGAGAATATGCTTCTGATTCAGCTTTTGCAATGATCTCCTAGATATATGTCTCCCTTCCAAATCCCTTCCTTTCTTTGGGGGTCTTCCTCTGCCCCTCTTATTCAGATATTTGTTCATGCAATCGGTGGGAAGAATTCATTAAAATAATAGAATTGCCTAGGACCTGGAGCAGGACAAATACCTCTACCATTATTGAGATGTTTTCATAAAATTTGTTGGAATAATTCATTAAAATAAAAAAAGTGCTTAGGATAAGACCCAAAGAAGAACAGATAGTTTCCTCCCCAGGACAAGAGAGTATGTTCAAAAAGAAAATAAAATAAACTAAAAGAAAATCAAAATTCAGGACCTGAAGTAGTGTGGTCCAATGCCCTCCCCAGGACGATAAATTGGCCCTTCAGAAAAATAATCAAAAAGCAGAAAACCAACACACTAAGCTCAAGACTTAGAGTAGGGTAAAAAATTCCCTCCCCAAGATGAGATATTGGTTCTAAGGGAAACAATGAAAAAGAAAAAGAAAAACATAACACTATGCTCAGGACATAGCGTAGTGTAATGAATTCCCTCCCCAAGACAAGAGACTAGTTCTAGAGAAACAATGGAAAAGAAAACAAAACAGAACACTACACTCAAGAAGTAGAGCAAGGTAATAAATTCCCTCCCCAAGACGAGAGATCGATCCTTAGATCAATTTCATATTGTGTTCTTGCACCTTGTTAGCCTTCTCGACAACGGTGCCAAAATGTTGGTGTCCAAGTGTGAACAAATATTCAAACCCTTTTTCCACATTAATTATCAACCTAGGTGCATTGGTTATTGCAATACTAATGCACACAGTATAGTCAAGGGAAATAACATAATCTACTATTGAATCACAATCTTACTAGTTAAAATAAGAAAACTACTGTAGCAACAACCAAAGATAAATCATGGAATTATAAAATCATTCACAAAAATTATAGAATCATACTGGAACAACAGTTTCAATAATAAACAGAAATACAAAAGCATCAAAAGGGAGATAATGCAAGACCTGATCCGAAGAGTGGACCCGACTCTCTGATCAGGGCTACGGTAAACTCACAACTCGCAAATAGAACAACAAAACAATATGCATTCAATTGATTAAAAACACTAATGTTACAATATCGGTCTCTTTCTTCTTAACCCCAATTCATAGCCCTGAGGCCCTTTTTATACAAATTTTCAGTAAAATCGACGTATTTCACCATATAACAACTAAATATCTACAATTCTACAATTGTTACAACAAAAAACTAGTTGCCGAGAGGAAATCATGAAAAGCCTGAAAAAGATCTGGGGTAATTCGCAATCTGTTGTGCAGTTGCAACATGTTAAGATAATGCTGAGAATTTGGAGTTGTTTCATGGCTTGCAAATGTAATCCCTTTACTTACCAAATCTATGGAAATAACGAAGTTAATACTTGCATAGGTAAAGCCTCCATGAATATTACTTCATTAATCAAATATCGCATATAAGACAGTGGGAATGGATTTACCTCGTGTGTTTAGAACAATTAATGATAAAAAGAGGTATAAAGGTGGGTGAAAGTAGGAGAGAAAAGTATATAGATTTGGTACCCAACACTTGGGTGTTGAGATATCTGTCTGCAAGTATCACATCATTAGCTATCATTTGGTGGTTGTTTATGACCACTCTAGGGCAGTTTAGCTCTGCCATAATTTGAAGAGGCTCCTTTCCTTATCTCTTCATCACCTTTTTACCTCCTCTTCCCGAGCCTCTTCATTTTCTATCCAAGATTCTAAGGCGAACAGATACATATCTCCCAACCTATATTTTGGGTCCCAAATGTTGATATTAGTTAGGACAACATTGTGCATGTAGAAATCTCTAAATTTGGCCCTATATTCTATACTTGACTGACTGCAGAAATCAATAAATTTCCTATAGTTTTGGAAAGGCAATGCCCCATGTTTTGCTAAAGTTTTGATTTGAAATTATAGGCCCTTCTCTTTCAGATAAATGGCCTAAGATTTTGAAGGATGCATTTGTTGTATTTCCTCCATACACAGGTCTTCCATTGTGGAAATGTGTTTCACTAGTACAAAATGTCTAATTAATTACTAAAAAATGACTAAAATTTGCATATAAATGACTATTTTTCGGTCGGTGATCAATAGTAACTAATTTACAGTATCTTATAACGCAACCAAATTTTAGTCATTTTTAGCTTAGCCATTAATTGATTGTCTCAATTTTGTTGCCTAGTAGTATATTTGGTCATTAATTTAATCATTTATTTGGTCATTGATTTATGTTACTGATTGATGGGTCGAACTGATTGGTTTGGTAATTTATTTAATCATTGATTTGGTCATTAATTGTGACAATTAATGACCAAATATACAACAAAATATATTACTATATGATCACCCAAGAAAACCAATTAATGACCAAAGAAATGTGACTAAAATGTTGATCGTGTTATAAGATATTGTAAATTAGCTACTAATAGTCATATATATGCAAATTTTAGTCATCGTTTAAAACCAATTAATGACCAAAGAAATATGACTAAATTTTGGTCGTGTTATAAGATACTGTAAATTAGCTACTAATAGTCGTATATATGCAAAATTTAGTCGTCATTTGTAATCACAAATTTATCATTTGCAGTAGTCATTTATCTTTTTTTAGTAGTTTCATATTCATTATATAAATGACTAATTTAGCAGTCTATATTCATTTCATTTATTTTCATTAATAATCATTATAAATTACTAATTTAATCGTATATTCATTTTATTTATGTGCATCATTAATCAATATAAACTTCTAATTTATTAGTTTTAAATTGATTTTGTGTTCATTATTAATCAACATAAATTAATTTGAATGATTTAAAAAATGTCATACAATGTGCATTTTCATCTAATATGAAAACACAAAGTTGCATATGTTAATTACAATAATAAACAATATCAAATGCAACTATAAATAATTTCAACCACATAAATTATATTATATAAAATGTCAAATATTACAATATGAGTTTCCAACTTAATATTGGTTGGAATACAATTGACACATGAAGTATTGTTTCATCACTTCAAAACATTATCATTATGTTTCCAAGGCATCGCATGTGAATTCACCAACTCTGAAAACTTGACCATTGATCTCCATGTGTGTGTCTTATGTGAGATATTAGATCTACGAGTACCAATAGACCAATTATCTTCTCTCTCTTTAATTTGCATTTTGTCGCTATTGTGTTATTGTTCTCCTCTTTCTTCAATCCCCGCATCTACCATCAATACTGAGTTCATTCTGACACAAAAAAAAAAAATTATAAGACATGAAAGTCGATGAAAACAAGAATATAAACTAAAGTACACTAGAAAATATTTATACAATATATACCTCAACATCAGCAATATTGTTAATGCCATTTTCCCCCATAAAAGCAAGAAACTCGAACAAGTTTTCTTCAGTTGGACAATAGTGGTCACTATGTGGCCAGATGACCTGTATAAACAAAGCAAATAAAATGTCACAAATAAACACAGCACTAGAGATAACAAATTTCTACTAAGAATGTCTCATGCTCCACTTTTGTAGTTGTATTGTTTCCTCTAGTTATCTCTAAGAAGCAGTGACACTTCAACAATAAAATTCTTTAGTAGAGATCTAATGGGTGTAGCAAAGTATTGTTGACACAAGATTACAACAAGAAACTAAAAAAGAATAAGGCAAGACTTTGTAAATTGCAATACTAATCAAGAATATAGCTCAATATCATAATCTTCAATTGTCAACGTACTATTCCAAGTGAAAAAGGATCCAATTCCCATAAACCAACAAATTATGTATGCCCCTTGTTTTCCCTGTAATTAATTGAGAAAGATTAGCACATGCAATTTCCATTTAGAATCTTTGAAATGATTCTATAAATATTAAAAGCAAACTTAAAGTTACTCATTCATTTTTCTCTGATGCAAACAAAACTGAATATGCTAATATTTTTTTGAGTTGGAGAGTTATGCAATTCATCGTGTCCAAAATCATTGCTTATTGTCATGACTGTTTTTTTTTTATGATCAGGAAACATACCTATATTTGATCATAAAACATATTTTTCAGAATATATTCCATTTTTCTAATTCAAAGCTAAATTTCCTTCTAGTACAAGTTTCTTTGAAATGAGGATTAGATTAGTTGGAGTTCAGCAAAAATCATCTCCTTAGGGTACAAATTCTATAATATAGTATTATATACAACTTCAATATGAAAATATATGCTGCAATGTCATTGTATTTTGCATCCAAAATTCTTAAATAACAGCAACGCAAATGCATACAGTAGTAGCAAAGCATATAGCCAAAAAATCCACAGAAAATCAATCTTGGAGACATGACACCCTGATCTGAAAGTTTTATACATTGCTGATATAAGGCAATATGAAGATAGTGCCAAGTCATAAACAATCCATTTCTTAGCTTGAAATCAACATATACAATGAGGGAACAAGGGCAATAGAACCTGGTTTGGAGGCTTATAAATAAGTGACAAATATCAGTTCTACAAGAAGAAATGGACCAGCGTTGACCCCTTAAATTATGAGCTTAATTTCTAGAGTACGACAAACTCTTCCTCATTATACAAATTCAGCAGCATTTATGGCTCCCTTTTTCTCCTAAGTGGCACTCTCTGCACACATGTAATTATGACATCTCCATAACCCACGCACAGAGATTGTGATAGCAGCCAAAAGAGGTTAAATCAACCCACAATAATGCTACAACAAGCAAGGAAATTTGTCTAGCAACTCGTCCTTCAACACAGTGTCACTCTTAGGAGGTACGAACTTCAGTAAATGAGAAAAATATCAATCCTACCATCCAGAAACACGCCCACAAGACAAAGACCAGATTTGAGCTCCCTTGTGACTGGTTATTATACTTCCTTTGTTACAGAATTAGGCTAGCTAAGTGTAAGAGTGAAAACAACCCTCTTGAGTGGAGAACTCGACCTTTTGGAAAAACTGAACTTGACCCACGAAATAGAGGATTTCAGCCTCTTTCACAATACTAAAATTGTTCTTCCTTGAGATGAACTTGAGCAGCAATGAATAAGGATGAAATCAACCCTAAATGCAACGTTCACTTCCTTTCATTATTGAGAGGTTGGAGACTTAGAGGTTGATGTCAAATTTCCCAGCTACATTGATCCACACTTGATGCTAATGCCCAAAGATAGGCTTGCCAACAACAAGGAAGCTATTTGTACATAGAACTATCAAATCAAGCACAAACTAGAAAATGTGGTCATTGATAATGGAAACCAAAATAACCTTCTCTTGCTTCAATTGGAAAAGGATCTCAAGTTACCAAACTCAACTCATCCCAACTCACATTAGTTTGGATGGGTCAAAGATGCACATTATCTTGTGCTAATCACTTGATAAGAGATCAGAATGTTGCTAGAAGATGGCAAGATTTTGCCCAATATCTTATATGTTCATACAAACAAAGATGGGAAGATTTATGAAAATAATATGATGATAACAAGTGTAACTAATTGCTCCTTTTCCTTGAAGTAATATAAGTGGCATTTAAAAAATAAAAGGAAGCCTACAAGAGAGGAATGCCACAAATGAAGATATATTGTAGTACATAAAATCCAAAATATAATGAAGTTAATTAATGGAGTAACTGATGGAGAAATCAAATGGGGTCATTGGTGGTTGTTTGTATCCTAAACACGAGAGTTACAATTAGATTTTTACAAATACATTGTGATACATTCCCACTTACCACTTGGCACCTAGGATTACTCTCACCTATTCCTCCTTGCTTACAAGGAATTTTTCCCTAAATTAGAAATATGGAAACCAGTATTTCCTTAAAAATCCTAGAAGATCATCTGATCCAGTGACAAGACTAGCCACCTCTTGAATCATATCTGGAACCTTTGATAGCCTTTCATCAGTGTTGTCACTGTGTACATCCCTAAGGAAATGTACAAACTCCTCAAGCAGAACTAGCACCACTGTAGAAAAAATATCTCTAGTATTAGCTCTTGTCTGGGCTTCATATAATTGCATTACAGTAACTAGTTTCTTTCTATCTGAGTGAAGAAACACAAATGATAGAGCCCTGTGACACCATTCTAGCGACAAAGCTGGAAAAATTGTATTCAACTATGTTTCCAATTCATGCAAAGTAGCTAATGCATGGCAATTCTGTTGTTGTAAAACTACAAGCTTTGGAAGAACCACAGGGACAATCTCCTGAACAAGATCTACACTTGGTATACCCAAAATGACCTCTGCAAATTCACTTCTCATAAATAGGTGTGTGACAAACCTTTCTTTCAAGTATTCAAACGGGTCATCTCTAATTCCACCAAACTTGAAAGCAATTGATCTGATTCCTCCCTTATATTTAAAACTAGCATATTTATGTATTAACCTAGTAGTTGTTGCTCTTACCCAACTATTTGAATTATCGAGCTAATCAATCCATAAATAAAATGAGAAAAAAAAAACTAATATCCATGGACATCAGCCATTTTCATAATTTCTACTACCGTTTCCAACAAAGTCTCAAATACATCCAGATCCTCAGTGGCTTCCAAAGCATGTTTCAATATTCCAAGCATATTTTCTTCTTTTGTTTTGTTGCATGCGTCATCATCTTCAAACAAAATATCCATTACATTATTCTCAATGAAGTAATGGATTTAAAAAAAAAATTATCTCCTCACAACCTTCTTCTCATAAAGTGGAAGTATATCCAGGCATTTTATCCACAAAGGTTTTGTTCCTAGAAGGCCACTTTTGATTGCATGCATAGATGAGAAATTCCTCCCACAGTAGCAACACGAACTTGCTCTAATGATTCACTAAAAATAAGTCAAGAAAAGAGAGACTGACAAATCTGAAAGCAAACTCTAACAACTGTATTATTAAGCATGCATTTCCTTTATATCTGATATAAAGTTACATCAAGGACACTTTTCCCTGAGTTAGCTGAAATTTTTTTATCACACTGAGCACAAAATAATCCTGATATAAGAACATCTATGTTTCCCAAATTCACTTTCAAACCAACATTTTTGTGGATTCGACACAAAAAGTTGGTTACATAATCGCTTGCTAAAAGAGTAGCATATAAACATGCAATGTATCCAATATCATGAAATAAAATTTCACAAAGTTTGTTAGATTTGTCTTCAAGAAAGACCTCCAATCTTTTACACGTGGTTGTAATAACATCATAGCTAGAATTGAATGCAAGAATTGGCATAGATGAAACATCTTCAACTTGGACATCAACAATCTGATCTTGCAATGCTAAATCCAAAACCTCAAAAATGTTTTCACTCATTGCTTTGATCCCTACCTTAGGCAACATACTCATAATTATGCACTTTGTCTTCTTGATGATATCAGATTGGATGTCAATATCAGAAAACAACCATGGAAGTTTTAAAATTGACAAAAGTGTTTATGTGTTCACAAATCTTTCTCTGCTGCTTGTATTTTGAAATGTCTGAGAAAACACACTTAGCATTGTCGAGCAACTCTTTAGTTGTACATTCAAAAATGCATCAAGGGCATATGGAATATAAAGCATGAAGGAAAGCACCCATGGACGAATCATAAATAGTGGTCCATTGAATGTAGAAGATTCTTGATAGAAATTATTTTTGCGTCCAGTGATGATGATGCTAAATGTATAAAGTCAAAACAAGGCCTTTGTAATGTATTGTCTCCTTAAGCAAGTAAACTACAAGATGCAGACATGAACAATGAGCTAATAAGGCCTTCTACTTGAGGCCTTGTTTCAACAAGGCATATATTCAACAATTTCAACATCAAAGAGGCAAAAGGTTGCTAGTGTACCTCTCCTGTAACATCAATTAGAATACCCACACTGTCTGGCAACTTGGAGAAAGTAGGAAGGTCACAGAAAGGTGTTGGAGAGCTGCAGATATAAAATTCAGTAAAGGACATGTCAAAGCATGTTATAGAAAATGCAGTAGAATTTGTGAAGCTGGATTCAGTTGCTTAAAATGATGCAACATTTAATAGGTATGCCACAGGATAACTACATAGAGTCCATTTTCTGGAATAGGATTTCATGACCAACTTGACTGCTAATGAAGCATGTTCGGTTGCCCAGGTGTAAAATGAATCTCTCTCAAAATTGAGAAGTGTGACTCCTTCACCCAGAACAGAGAATGGTCCACTGGATAAGTAATTCATTGGCCTGAATGGACTATATAAGTAAGTTTCTGCGCGATGTGAAAAGAAAGTTTTGGACAAATTGTGGAAATTTTCTATAGACAAAACTAACTCTCAAGCATGGCAGGAGAAGATTAATGCACATCTTCTAGAGCCTAATGAGTTTTGACAAAAAGAACTAAAGCAAATTTCATGAAAATTTTCAAAGTAAAAAAAATAAAAGCAAGACAAAGTTCATGTAGGCTAAGAAATCCAAAAAAACATGAAGAAGCCCATACTATATTGACTTCATCAAATGTGGAAATTAAGATAGTGTACGGGGGTTGTTTCTAGCTCAACACATTACTGCTTACAAATCAAAAAAATTATACAACTTGTAGCAAATATTTGAGAACAGTTTGATGTTTTTTTACACACTTGAAGAGGCCAAGCCACTAGTGAATAGCTGATAATTGCCAACAAACTATACTCAAGATTTAGAAAAAATAAGGTAACATGAAATATAGTACCAGTCACACTTGCATTTAGAGTGTTGAGTGATCAATTTTTCTACCTATGTGAAGAATATATGACTTTCTCTTAGATATATTTCAGTGTGTTCAAGTCTCACTTGCATCTCCAGCGATAATTCAAACACCTTTTTCAGATCTGTTCATCAAGGAAAACAGTTGATATGTTGGCTAGACATATGATTACAAGGCACTCACAATTTCAACAAATATTTTAAGGGTCATTACCCCTTTGAGGAATTTTTTAGTCAATGGGGAGGACACCTTATATGAGAGGAAGTCACCTTGCACAAATTTCGAAGCTATTATCATGAGGATGTCCACTCATTGATAATTACTTTGTCTTCTCCTTTGTAGATTGTACTTCTACCATGGTATTTGCCAAGTTATTGATCGAAATTTATACTCATGATGCCACAAGTGCCACTTTATTGAACTTTTGCATGGTCTTTGTGCATTCATTCAAGGTTTGAAGAAGGAATCAACTTTGGAGAAGGCCACACATGCTTCTAAGGAGGATTCATTCATTGTTTGTGAAGGTAGATACATGTTCAACCACTTAGAGGAGGAACCGTACCTCATGGTGCCATTTTTGGAGTATTGTTGCAAAACCAATTCCATTATCATGTTATCGTTGACTTGTATGATGGAGCTGGTTGATTGAGAGCATGATTGTAGTCTTTTTCTGCCATATTTTAATGATTTTTCTTGGAGTAGAAAGGGGATCTCAACATCCTATTGATATTTTTAGTATAGATTTGTTGAGGAGGTTTGAATGGTAATATTTTATTGTATTCCTTGCAGAGAATATTGAAACTAGGAAAAGATTGCAGTAATAGCTGTGAGCATGCTTACAGTGCTTCAGTTACAACAAACTGCACTATGGCTGCTAAAAAGAAGTGGTAGCAACAAAAGTTCAAGGGTTGGAAATAGCACTAGCCATTCAAAAAGGCAAGAAGGAGATGCAAACATTGAAGATCATTTTCCAAAACATTCAATAGGTGAAAATACAAAGCTTCCTGGACAATAAGGTTTAAAATTTTTTGATGTACTATTTGGTCGGGGATGGCATGCATTATATGTCCCCTTATTTGCTGCAACTGATCAATCAATGGTTGCAATCACAGCGTTAGTACTTGTTAAGAAGTTATGTACTCTAAAGTTGTTATCCTTGTTAATTGGTAGAATGGCTTTCATTTACATTATAGATGGAAGCCTTTTGAAGGAAAGGGAGATTCATATTTAGTGTAGTTATTATCTTTTCAAAAACAAAAGCTTTGCATAGTTACAACACAGACTATGAAGTGTGTGGTATATGAATTAAGTAGAGAGTGCTACTTAATATGGAAAATTCATAAGCTTGTGTAGTTTGGTATTTGAAGACGCCTCATACAGTTTGTCGAATGAGGTTTTCAGCGACTATGGTCTTTTACTAGCTGATTGACTACTCCTGTACATCCAAATTTTTTGCATAATTACTCCAGGTTTGGTTTTATCTTTTACAAGTTGATTGAATACCCTTTTACTTCCCAAATTTTTTTGAGCAGCACGCTCTATAGGAAGTTAAAACATGGCATGTCAAAACCTTTACTGATAAATTATTGCACATTCATAGAGTAGCGTTGCCTTCCAAGGGAGATTTGGATGCTTTAAAGTTTTGACTATTAGAAAATGAATCCACTTTGGAGAGCACCCAACCAAGGGTCAAATGAAGTTATTAGAGCAGATTTTAGGAAGGAAAAATCATTCTAAGCGTGGGCATGGATGTTTTAAGGATGACATGTGTAAAAGGAGAACACTTAATGGCACAAGAAGCCAAGAATAGGGCATCACTCCATTTTACAAGGGAAATGGACATCATATCTCCACAACTGAACCACTAAATGAGATAGACCCTATAGTATGATGACACTTGGCAAGATTGACGATTTCCAAAAGGGGCCATATAGAAGAGCACTCCAACCTAAGAGACAGATTTTTGTTGATGTTTTATTGTTATTTCTTTGAAGAAAAGATGAATCCATAGCTTTCTAAAGTATTCTCTATAACATTTTATTAGAAAGACATTAGTAAGACAGACTATATAAGGAGGAGCACTATTAACCTACAAATTGAATTTATGTGAAGGAAAAACCCCATAGGCCAAGTAGAAAGTTCTTTGCAAGAAAGGGAGAAAAGGCTCATGACAGATTTATGCTTCCGTCACTGTCTTCCTTTGTAGGTTGGATTGATGTGCAAGGCTGCCATTGTAATCTGCTAGTGTGCATTCTTATCTGGAGGTGCTGCTTTTGGCCATGGAAGAAGGCTTTGGTAGTGATCTTTTAAACCTTTCATGTTGGAAGACAAGCACGAATTATGCGAAGGAATAGGTAGAAGTTTCTAGCGGAGATTTCTAGGCTGAAAAGGTGGTCTGGTTGCATGCATTTCCAGGCATTTAATCCTGCTCTGATAGCCTATTTTTCAAGGAACAAAAGCAGTTCTGTCAGCTTGAATTTCAAGGAGAATTTTTGCAGAGTCGTTGGCACAGATATTTTGAGGAAGGAAATTATGAGCAATGGGCATGAATTTCAAGGGACATTGGTCTATCAAGGGCATGAAAATCGTGGTGTTGGTTTCAAGGACAATGATGTTTTTTCTCGAGAAGATAAATTCCCGTTAGTGGTCACATATTCCAAAGTAGTGATTGTTGGATAGTGAACGAGTTTCAAGGACAATGGCACGATTTCAGTTGTGTTCAATTCTCACTTGCATCTCCAATGATAATTCAAATTTCAAACACCTTTTTCGGATTTGGTCATCAAAGAAAACAATTGATTGTTGGCCAGACATATGATTATAAGTCACTCACAATTTCAACAAATATTTTAAGGGTCATTACCCGTTTGAGGAATTTGTTAGTCAATGGGGAGGACACCTTATATGAGAGGAAGTCACCTTACATATATTTCCAAGCTATTATCATGAGGATGTCTACTCATTGATAATTACTTCATATTATCCTTTGTAGATTGTACTTCTACCATGGGATTTGCCGAGTTATTGATGGAAATTTATACTCATGATGCCACAAGTGCCACTTTTATTGGAGTTTTGCATGGTCTTTATGCATTCATTCAAGGTTTGCAGAAGGAATCCAATTTGGAGAGGGCCACACATGCTTCTATGGAGGATTCATTCATTTTTCGTGAAGGTAGATACATGGTCAACCACTTGGAGGATCGTGAACCGTACCTCATGGTGCCATTTTTGGAGGATTGTTGCAAAACCAACTCCATTATCATGTTATCGTCGACTTGTATCATGGAGTCTGGTTGATTGAGAGCATTATTATAGTTTTTTTTCTAAAAATATTTTCATGATTTTTCTTGGAGTAGAAAGGGGATCTCAACATCCTATTGCTATTTTTTAGTATAGAGTTGTTGAGGAGGTTTGAATGGTAATGTTTTATTGTATTCCTTGCGAGAATAATGAAACTAGGAAAAGGTTGCGCATAATAGTTGTGAGCATGCTTACAAAGGTTTCCGGCTTACAACAAAGTACTCTATGGTCGCTAAAAAGAAGTGGTAGCAACAAAATTTCAAGGGTTGGGAATAGCACTAGCCATCCGAAAAAGGCAAGAAGGAGATACAAACACCTAAGATAATCTTCCAAAACATTCAATAGGTGAAAAGACAAAGCTCTCTGGACAATACGGTTTAAAATTTTTTTGATGTATTATTTGGTAGTGGTTGGCATGCATTAGATGTCCCCTTATTTGCCGTAACCGATCAATCAATGGTTGCAATCACAAATTTTTAGTACTTGTCAAGAAGTTATGTACTCTAAATTTGCTGTCCTTGTTACTTTGCAGAATGGCTTTCATTCACATTGTAGATGGGAGCCTTTTGAAGGAAAGGGAGATTCATATTTAGCATGGTTAGTATTTTTTTCAAAACAAAAAGCTTTACGCATTATATACATGTACTATGAATTGTGTGGTATATGAATTAAGTAGATAGTGCTAATTAATAGGGAAAAATTTATAAGCTAGTGTAGTCTCGATATTTGAAGATGCCTTGTAAAGTTTGTCGAATGAGGTTGTCACGATCATGGTCTTTTACTAGCTGATTAACTACTCCTCTACATCCAAAATTTTTTGCATAATCACTCCAGTGTTTGGTTTAATATTTTACTAGTTGATTGACTACCCCTTTACATCGCAAAGTTTTTTGTGTAAAGCACCATCTATAGGAAGTTAACACATGGCATGTCAAACCTTTATTGATAAATTATTGCACATTAATAGAGTAGCATTGCCTTCCAATGGAGATTTGGATGCTTTTAAAGTTGTGACTCGTTAGAAAATGAATCCACTTTGGAGAGCACATAGCCAAGGGTCAAATGAAGTTATTAGTACCATATTTTAGGAAGGAAAAATCATTCTAAGGGTGGGCATGGATGTTATAAGGATGACATGTGGAAAATCGAGACCACTTAATGGCACAAGAAGTCAAGAATAGGGTAGCGCTCCACTTTACAAGGGATATGGACACCATATCTCCACAATTGAACCACTAAATGACATGCACCCTATAATGATGATGACACTTGCAAGATTGACGATATCCAAAAGGGCCATATAGAAGAGCACTCCAACCTAAGAGACATAGACTTTTGTTGATGTTTTATTGTTATTTCTTTGAAGAAAAGATGAATCCATAGCTTTCTAAAAGTATTTTCTATAACATTTTATTAGAAAGTCATTAGTAACATAGACTATAAAAGGAGGAGCACTATTAACCCGCAAATTAAACCGATGTGAAGGAAAAACCCCATAGGCCAAGTAGAAAGTTCTTTGCAAGAAAGGGAGAAAAGGCCCATGAAAGATTTATGCTTCCGTCATTGTCTTCCTTTCGTAGGTTGGATTGATGTGCAAGGCTGCCATTGTAATTTGCTAGTGTACATTCGCATCTCGGAGGTGTTGCTTTTGGCCATGGAAGAAGGCTTTGGGTAGTGATCTTTTAAACCTTTCTTGCTAGAAGAGAAGCACGAACTTGAGAAGGAATAGATAGAATTTTCCACCACAAATTTCTAGGTCGAAAAGGTGTTCTGTTTCACGCATTTCCAAGCATTTAATCCTCGCTTTTCGATAACCTATTTTTGAAGGAACAAAAATAGTTTTGTCACTTTAATTTCAAGGAGAATTTATAAAGGTCGCTGGCACATATTTAAAGGAAGGAAATTATGAGTAGTGGCATGAAATTCGTAGTGCTGGTTTCAAGGATAGTGATGTTTTTCTGGGCAAATAAAGTCTATCAAAGGTACATATTCCAAAGTAGTGATTGTTGGACAATGAACGCAGTTTCAAGGACAATCGCACGATTTCAGCTTTGGTTCAAGTCTCACTTGCATCTCCAACAGATAATTCAAATTTCAAACTTCCTTTTCGGATCTATTCATCAAGGAAAACAATTGATTGTTGGCCGTACATATGATTATAAGGCACTCACAATTTCAAAAAATATTTTAGAGGGTCATTACCCCCTTTGAGGAATTTGTTACTCAATGGGGAGGACACCTTATATGAGAGGAAGTCACCTTGCACTGATTTCCAAGATATTATCATGAGGATGTCCACTCATTGATAATTACTTCGTCTTCTCCTTTGTAGATTGTACTTCTACCATGGGATTTGTCGAGTTATTGATGGAAATTTATACTCATGATGCCACAAGTGCCACTTTATTGGATTTTTTGCATGGTCTTTGTGCATTCATTGAAGGTTTGAAGAAGGAATCCACTTTGGATAAGGCGCACATGCTTCTAAGGATGATTCATTCATTGTTCGTGAAGGTAGATACATGGTCAACCACTTGGGGGATGAACCGTACTTCATGGTGCCATTTTTGGAGGATTGTTGCAAAAAAACTCCATTATCATGTTATCGTTGACTTTTATCATGGAGTTGGTTGATTGAGAGCATCATTGTAGTCTTTTTCTAAAATATTTTCATATTGTCGTGTTTAGTATAGAGTTGTTGAGAAGGTTTGAGTGGTAATATTTAATTGTATTCCTTGCGTAGAATACCTGAAACTAGGAAAAGGTTGCAGTAATAGATGTGAGCATGCTTACCGTGCTTAAGTTACAAAAAACTCCACTATAGCTGCTACAAAGAAGTGGTAGCAACAAAATTTCAAGGTTTGGGAATAGCACTAGCCATTCGAAAAGGCAAGAAGGAGATACAAACATTTAAGATCATTTTCCAAAACATTCAATAGGTGAAAATACAAAGCTTCCTAGACAATAAAGTTTAAAAAATTTTGATGTATTATTTGGTAGGGGTTGGCATGCATTAGATGTCCCCTTATTTGTCGCAACCGATCAATCGAGTGGTTTCAATCACAACCTTAGTACTTGTCAAGAAGTTCTGTACTCTAAAGTTGTTATCCTTGTTACTTGGTAGAGTGGCTTTCATTCACATTGTAGATGGGAGCCTTTTGAAGGAAAGGGAGATTCATATTTAGTGTGGTTATTATTTTTTCAAGAACAAAAGCTTTTGCGAGAATTACAACACAGACTTTGAAGTGTGTCGTATATGAATTAAGTAGATAGTGCTACTTTAATAGGGAAAATTTATAAGCTAGTGTAGTTTGGTATTTGAAGATTCCTCATACGGTTTGTCGAATGAGGTTGTGCGCAACTATGGTCTTTTACTAGCTGATTGACTACTCCTATACATCCAAAAGTTTTGCATAATCACTCCAGAGTTTGGTTTTATCTTTTACTAGTTGATTGACTACCCCTTTACATCCCAATGTTTTTTATGGCACACTCTATAGGAAGTTAACACATGGCATGTCAAAACCTTTATCGATAAATTATTGCACATTCATAGAGTAGCATTGCCTTCCAAGGTAGATTTGGATGCTTTAAAGTTTTGATCTGTTAGAAAATGAATCCACTTTGGAGAGCACCCAACCAAGGGTCAAATGAAGTTATTAGAGTAGATTTTAGGAAGGAAAAATCATTCTAGAGGGTGGGCATGGATGTTATAAGGATGACATATGGAAAAGGAGACAACTTAGTGGAACAAGAAGCCAAGAATAGGGTAGTGCTCCACTTTACAAGGGATATGGACACCATATCTCCACAACTCGAACCACTAAATGAGATACACCCTATAGTATGATGACACTTGGCAAGATTGACGATTTCCAAAAGGGGCCATATGAAGAGCACTCCAACCTAAGAGACATCGAGTTTTGTTGATGTTTTATTGTTATTTATTTGAAGAAAGATGAATCCATAGCTTTCTAAAGTATTCTCTATAACATTTTATTAGAAAGTCATTAGTAAGATAGACTATGAAAAAGGAGGAGCACTATTAACCTACAAATCGAATTGATGTGGAGTAAAAACCCCATAGGCCAAGTAGAAAGTTCTTTGCAAGAAAGGGAGAAAAGGTCCATACATGATTTATGCTTCCATCATTACAGTCTTCCTTTACGTAGGAACTGGATTGATGTGCAAGGTCGCCATATGTAATCTACTAGTGTACATTCTTATCCTGAGGTGTTTGCTTTTGGCCATGGAAGAAGGCTTCTGGTAGTGATATTTTAAACCTTTCATGCTTGGAAGAGAAGAACGACTTTTGAGAAGGAATAGGTAGAATTTTCTAGCGCAGATTTCTAGGGCTGAAAAGGTGGTCGCGGTTTGCATGCATCTCCAGTGCATTTAATCCCTGGTCCGATAACCTATTTTTCAAGGAACAAAGTGCTTATGTCACCTTGAATTTCAAGGAGAATTTCACGAAAGTCAGCAGTACAGATTTTGAGGAAGGAAATTATGAGAAATGGCATGAATTTCTAAGGGACGAGTGGTCGATTAGTGGCATGAAATTTGTGGTGTTGGTTTCAAGGGCAAGTGATGTTTTTTCACGAGCAAAGAAAGTCTATTAGTAGCACATATTCCACGAGTAGTGATTGTTGTACGTGCTGAACAAGTTTCAAGGACAATGGCATGATTTCGAGCAGTGTTCAAGTCTCACTTGCATCTCTAGCAATAATTCAAACACCTTTTTTCAGATCTGCTCATTAAGGAAAAAAATTGATTGTTGGCCGTGACATATGATTATAAGGCACTCACAATTTCAACAAATATTTTAAGGGCCATTACCCCTTCGAGGAATTTGTTGGTCGATGGGGGAGGAAACCTTATATGAGAGGAAGTCACCTTGCCGTATTTCCAAGCTATTATGATGAGGATGTCCGGTCATCGATAATTACTTCGTTTTCTCCTTTGTAGATTGTACTTCTACCAAGGGATTTTCCATTTTATTGATGGAAATTTATACTCATGATGCCACAAGTGCCACTTTATTGGAATTTTGCATGGTATTTGTGCATTCTTTAAAGGTTTGAAGAAGGAATCCACTTTGGAGAAGCCCACACATGCTTCTAAGAAGGATTCATTCATTGTTCGTGAAGGTAGATACATGGTCAACCACTTGGAGGAGGAACCGTACTTCATGGTGCCATTTTTGGAGGATTGTTGCAAAACCAACTCCATTATCATGTTATCATTGACTTATATCATGGAGTCTGGTTGATTGAGAGCATTATTGCAGTCTTTTTTCTAAAATATTTTCATGATTTTTCTTGGAGTAGAAAGGGGATCTCAACATCCTATTGCCATCTTTAGTATAGAGTTGTTGAGGAGGTTTGAATGGTAATGTTTTATTGTATTCCTTGCGTAGAATGATGAAACTAGGAAAAAGGTTGCGGTAATAGTTTTGAGCATGCTTATAGTGCTTCACAGTTACAACAAACTACACTATGAGTCGCTAAAAAATAAGTGGTAGCAACAAAAGTTCAAGGGTTGGGAATAGCACTAGCCATTCGAAAAGGCAAGAAGGAGATACAAGCACTGAAGATCATTTTCCAAAACATTCAATAGGTGAAACGATAAAGCTTCCTGGACAATACGGTTTAAAAAATTTTGATGTATTATTTGGTTGATACGGGTATGCATTAGATGTCCCTCATTTGCTTTCGCATATCGAATAATCAATGGTTGCAATCACAACCTTAGTACTTGTCAAGAAGTTCTGTACTCTAAAGTTGTTATCCTTGTTACTTGGTAGAATGGCTTTCATTCACATTGTATATGGGAGCCTTTTGAAGGAAAGGGAAATTGATATTTAGTGTGGTTAGTGTTTTTTCAAAAAACAAAAGCTTTTCTGGGAAATTCTAGCACTGATCGTGGAAGTGTGCGTTATATGAATTAAGTAGATAGTGCTACTTAATAGGGAAAATTAATAAGCTAGTGTATTCCTGGTATTTGAAGATGCTTCATACGGTTTGTCGAATGAGATTGTCGGCGACTATGGTCTTTTACTAGCTAATTGACTACTCCTCCGTACATCTAAAAGTTTTGCATAATCACTCCGGTTTGGTTTTATCTCTTACTAGTTGATTGACTACCCTTTACATCCCAAAGTTTTTTGGCTAAAGACCCTCTATAGGAAGTTAATATGCTGCATGTCAAAACCTTTACTAATAAATTATTGCACATTCATAGTGTAGCGTTGCCTTCCAAGGGTGATTTGGATGCTTTAAAGATTTGATCGTTAGAAAATGAATCCACTTTGGAAAGCACGACCAAGGGTCAAATGAAGTTATTAGAGCATATTTTAGGAAGGAAAAATCATTCTAAGGGTGGGAATGGATGTTATAAGGATGACATGTGGAAAAGGAGACCACTTAATGGAACAAGAAGCCAAGAATAGGGTAGCGCTCCACTTTAAAAGGGATATGGACACCATATCTCCACAAGCTGAACCACTAAATGAGATACACCACCGTTGGCCACCTATAAAATTTGATATATCAAAAGGTGGCCAAAATATTTTTGGAGTCTCCAAGAAACAAGTTTTATTGTAAAAAAATGTTCTTTCTTGAAGACTCATGAAGACATCATGTCCTCCGTCCAAATCTTCATTATCGTTTCCATCTCAAAACTCGAGAAATTCTCCCGATTTCAAAAAAGATAAGACCGCCGCAAAGGCCATTTTTTCCCCTTCCCTCCACCACAAAAAACTAACCTCATTTTTTACCCTTTTCATTCTTATGAAATTCCTATATTTTTTCATTTTCCCTTATTCCCCCTTTCATAAAATCCCCTTCGCGAGCTTAAACTCCTTTTTGAACTCTGCCGAAAACCCCCCAAATCCCTTTGAAAACTTGAAAATTTTTCATTAAAAATGCCATTTCAGTCATGCGTACTTAAGCCCCCTTGGGCTAATTCCTAAACCACTTCCCCCATTATATGCCCTAGTGCTAGAACCAGGCACTAAGCCTTTAAAGCGCTAGTCGCATCACAAAATCCAAAGCGCATAATTCTATTTGCCATGTTCAAAAGTTCCAACGTGTTTAAGCCTTTGTACAACCAGATCCTATTATTGTTTTATATAATCCAAGTGCTCTAATTGGGCGCTAAAAAACTTTGTATATTTCATGTCCGATCCCTTATTTCCTTTTGTAAATTAAAAAACCCACTTATTCCAAAGTTTGGTCTAAATGCACCCAGAGTTATGTTTTTTTAAATGAAAAAATGGTTAGATTGAAAGACCGGGCCCGACCTTCTCGATGCGATTAAGTCCCTTCGATTAAAACTCCGCCCCCATATCGCTTTTCATTCCATATAGCCTACGCCGGGACCAAGAGTTTAAGTCCCGAGGCGCCAATCGTGTCGCAAATATTTCAAATGTTAGATTGAAAGACAGGGCCCGACCTTTCCGATGCGATTGGCCCTTTATTATGTACGCCACAGGGCATATTGTATTTCACGAAGACCAAAGGCCCCACGGTCGGCGGCAGCTGACCCATATATATATATATATATATATATATATATATATATATATATTCACTACCAAAACCTTTGTTTTATTAAATTTTTGGGTTTTCATACATTATAAAGGTTTTCCACTTTGTTTTCTTTTTAAAAAAAATATCTACAATTGATCCGAAGCCGATCAAATGGCACCGCACCACATCGCATCGCAAGTTATCGAGCACATCAAATATTTCTCCACCCCCTGATTGGCCATCCCTCCGGTTCACTCTCCACACGATTGATATGATCCTTAGAACAATGGCCGCCGCTCAATCGCTCCATCGCACTCCTATTCCTTTGCCCCGCCGATGTCGATGCCTTCACTGCATCCGGACCGTCCACGTGTCCGCGATCGGACGGTCCAGGATGCTTTTCCCGATTTTGGTTTAAAATCATGCACCTCGCATTCTAATTTTTTTCAGCCAATCTTAGCCGTTGATCTTCCGTAGATCAACGGCTACTCAGTCCGCCCTTCCTCCACCATTGTATTATTTCCATAAAGCCCCGTGATTTAATCTTGTTTGTTCATCTTTTCAATCAACTAGCTCGACTTAATTAACCCCCATTATTTTTCCAAACAATCATTCGATCTCCACCATTAATGATGTCATCCAATGGCCATGCTCTTTCCCCCACACCCTCTGAAGCAATTTACCCAAAGAACGCGAGATTTTATAAATATTGTTCGTATTTTTGCGGTTGTTTTGAGTGGTTTTCCATAATATTAAAGAAAAAGCCAAAGGTTGGGAATGACGATTCCCGTGCCTTTGATTCATCAAAGGGAAGCCATTCATGTGTTCAAATTCCACATCTCGTCAATGCTTCATGGGCATTGATGCCTCACAAGCCCTAGTGTGTTCTGCACATCAACAAGACACAATGTTATTTAATCAAATTAAAAGAGTATGGTGTCGAAGACAAAACATAGCAAGAACAAAAGATTAAAGAAAACGATTTTTGGGGATTACGGCTAAGATTGATTATCAAAAGCCTAATCCTCCAAGTTAAAAGCACTGATTAAAAGAAAATCATAAGTGTTTATCGTGACAGTAAAGGCCTTCACCACCACATCAAAGGCCAATTGATTCTCTCACTACCTCAAAGCCACCTGCCTCAAAGCATTCAAAGAGGCCGAAGTTATTGATCAAAATCAGATATTTGCCTCACATGTGACCGAAGAATTAATTTTTCCAAATGAATTTAATGTAAAATATCGAGCGGAGTTATTACATCTTGAAATAGAGCTTAAAAAGTCAACAAAATCACCCATCGAGCTAATCTCTAATGTAAATCAATTAATACCCAGTGAGAATATCTCTGTACTTCTCCATCGAGCCCTCAACGGTAGAAGTATTAAGTCTGTATTAATTGACCCGGAGATCTTTTATTAGATCCCACCTCCTCATTCCTTCTATAAATACTTCTATATAAGATGAGAAATTTTTGGTTGCGAACTTTGGAATATACTTGAGCTTGAAACTTCGATTGTAAATAGTGCTCCATGGCTCTTGAAGCTCTACTTGTGGTTTGATAAGTTAGTCACAGGAAGTGTAGATGATTGCTAACTGGAAACATTGGACTTAAAGTTGTCAGCCCAGTTTGAAGCATCAATACAAGGCGATTTATGGGATCTAGTCTATGTCAACGGTGATGTTATTTTTTTATTGTAAATTGTTATTTCATTTGTGTTTCCACTTTGTTCATTTTCTCTTATAAATAACAACATGCATAGAGTTAGGATTTCTCGTATATCAATACCCTTCTCGACCGAAAAATATTTATCTATATGTTTTCCTCCTAATTGTGTTATTTAAGAATGATTTAATTCGATTTGTGACGAGGAATGTGTGGCGTTCCCTCGTCCTCCTGTCCCGAGCTAATTGTTATTCTTGAAAGTTATTTTCACTTCATGTTAAGTAGAGATGAACTAAGGAAGATATGGTGTGCCCTAGTCCTAGTTTTATCCCAAAAGACCTGCAAAGTTTCCCTTGGAATGTGTTAAAAGTGGCTAGTTTCAAAGTACTTACGAGCATCTTAGACCATTCTTTGTTATCTTTGTGTTTGTCTTGAAAGTTACCAAGTAAGAAGAGCTAGGAGAGGATTTGTGGTGAGCGACCCGCTAGTTTCTTCTCCAACGAGCTTTGCCTTCAAGTTTCCTTTGTTTTTAAGTGTTTTCTATTGGAAGTGTATCAAAAGGTTGGCTAGTCTGAAAGTACCTAGGATCCTAGTTTACTTTCATGTCTTTCTTAAGTGTATGTCAAAAGTCGGCTAGTTTCAAAGTACTTACCAAATCTTGGGTCTGTTTATTCTTCATTTGTTTAATTCCCTTCTTGTTGTATCATTTCATTCCATAAATCAAACTTTAGAGAGTCCTTAGACATAGTATGACTTGCCCCATGGACCACTTCTTGCCCCTTGTTCGTTTCAATTAAACCCTATTATGACTCCATAGCCCAATGGACTAAAACCGCTAATTATCTATCTTTTGGCCAAAGCTTACTCCGACTACTTTACAACTTCACACCTTCGAAAGCTCTTTCCATTTAGGACTTTCTCAAACAATAATCATGCTCAACCATCCAAAAACAAAACCAAACCCTCGGCCTTCATACGTAGCCTAATATCATTACCCAAACTTCAAAGACAAATCCATCTTTGCACTTAATGGAGAGATCCCCTCCGGATTCGAGAGGAGCTAGATCACTAGAATCCCGCAGCGGTTGAAATGATGTTCTCCCCGATCATGACTTTTAAGCCACTTCCTCTAATTTACGGTGGTGCTAACACACCCCTATAGTATGATGACACTTGTGCAAGGTGACGATTTCCAAAAGGAGCAATATAGAAGAGCACTCCAACCTAAGAGACATATACTTTTGTTGATGTTTTATTGTTATTTATTTGAAGAAAAGATGAATTTATAGCTTTCTAAAGTATTATCTATAACATTTTATTAGAAAGTCGTGGTAACATGGACTATAAAAGGAGGAGCACTATTAACACTACCATATTGAATTAATGTGAAGGAAAACCCATAGCCATAGAAAGTTCTTTTCAAGAAAGGGAGAAAAGGAGCCCATGACAGATTTATACTTCCCTTCATTGTCTTCCTTTCTGATGGGTTGGATTGATGTGCAGGAGTTGCCATTGTAATGTCCGGCTAGTGTACATTCTTATCTCGGAGGTGTGATGCTATTGGCCATGGAAGAAGGCTTTGGCAATGATCTTTTAAACCTTTCATGTTGGAAGAGAAGCATGAATTCCGAGAAGGAAAAGGTAGAAGTTTCAGCCGCATGTTTCTAGGATGAAAAGGTGGCCCGGTTTACCCTGCACGCATTTCGCGTGCATTTAATCCACGGCTTTGATAGCCTATTTTTCCAAGGATTAAAAGTAGCTAAATGCCACTTGAATTTCAAGGATAATTTTGTCAGTGGCACGAGATTTTGAGGAAGGAAATTATGAGGAGTGGCATGAATTTCAAGGGGCAAAGTGGTATTTCAATGGCATGAAATTCACGGTGCTGGTTTCAAGGAGCAGTGATGTTTTTCTCGAAAGTGTGGAAATTCTATCGACCGGCACATATACCAAAGTAGTGATTGTTGAGCAGAGGAGCGAGTTTCAAGGACAATGGCGTGATTTCCTATACATCAATAGGGAGAGATAAGTACCCCGTGTGATGTAATTAATGTTGTAATTAATTCTCTGAGAAAAGAAAGATAAAATCCTCCTCAAACGCGGCTTTCTTTAGGTTTTTTCCAAGGTTCTTAGATCGACCAAAAACTAGAGTCCAAAAATTTGTGTATAAGTAAAAGAGTAGTGGTAGCCTAATCGGTGTTTCTTTTGAATTTGATATTCATTTTATATCTGACAATTAACCATTTGATATGGGCATTAAAGATAATGTTTAAAACAAACTAAAACCCCGTTGCCACGGGACACACAAGAATTGTCTACACTTTCTGTGAGTGCTGTGGCTCTCTTACTCGCAGCCTTTGTTTACTAAGAGTGAAGCAATGTTAATGAAGCAACCACATATCGGACATGCAACCAACTAAAAACATTAAAACAATAGTTAGAAGAAAATTTTGAGGGTGAGAAAAGCTCGAGAGCGAGAATTGGTTACTTTAGATATATAAAATAGCGAAACAAGTGGATCAAATGTGAGTCCCAGTGGTGTTACATATCGTGCCTCTCGCTTTAGGATTTATGGCTCTTAAAACAAGATATCAAAGCTCTTTGATAATATCTCATAAGGGGAATCTTATTGAAGTTTCACAGTCACCTTTTTCCATGATATGCATTTGGATTGATAGTATCCATTGCCAAGCCTCAAAAATGAAAATTGCAGGTCCCATGGTTACTATCCACATTAAAGTGTGTTGGTGGATTAGATAAATTTGAATTCTTGTAGTGCAAGTTCATGTACTTCTCCTCCCTGAACTGTGAGTAGATAAACCCTCTGTAGAATATCTTAGCTGATATCTTGGTTGAGAAGATCAACCCTCTACAGAATATCTTGGTTGGATTGACTACAGGATTATTCCGTCCTTCCTAGTATCCTAATATCCAATCAAAAGTCCTAGTTGGTCTTGCTCACCTGGCTAGTTGGTTTTTCGAAATGTGCCCCTTCATGGTAATTTTAACAAATGGTGTTTTATAAAGGATGGATTTGGTGGGATCCACAACATAATTGAGCAATAAAATTAAAATAAATAAAGACAGTGATCCTGGTTGGCATAGGAGCAGCTTTTGCAAGTCCAGTCAAAATATTGTACGTTTCTTCTACCTGAAGCTTGAAATGTACCAATGACTAGCATTTCATAGTCTAATCACCATCTGCTGAGATCAACAATTGATACCCTCACCAAATGGAGAGCCAGTCGCCATTATAAGATATGGATTTGGTTGTTGACAGTTTAATAGAGGTCACGGTGGTGGAAGAACAAGAATCAGTCATGCGAAGTCACAGGAAAAAGCCTAAGTCGATGGCTGATGAGGATTGGGGAGTTCAATTAAAGAGACTCAACCATCATAGATGAATGCAGAGTGTGAAATTTAAATACTAACTCCAAAACAAGGTTGGGCTTAGAAATCCCCTCCTCTGAAAATTTAAAGACTAGCCCAGAGATATCTTAGAGTGCATGCATCTAGTGTCACAACAGGGGGATCAAACAAAGAGGACATGTCTCAAAGAAATGCATAGAAGTTCATCTTAGGTTTCAATCATCCTAGTGGGTCAAGAAAAGAGACCTAGATATATTACTTGTATATCTCATCTATGATGAACGTGTTCATAACATGTATATTCAACAAAATATGTCCAAGAATATCCAAAGTATACCTGAAAAGAGGGAGGCAATCCATCAGTCAAATGACCATAGCAAGACATGAGACCTTTGAAAACCTAAAACATTTTGTGCTGGAAGAAAAGCACAAATTCTAAGAAGGAACAGGTAGAGGTTTGCAGCATAGATTTCTAGGCTGAAAAGGTGGTCTGGTTGCACACATTTACAGAAATTTAATCATGGTCTGATAGCCCATTTTTCAAGGAACAAAAGCAGTTATGTCAACATGAATATCAAGGAGAAATTTGCAGGTTAGTGGTACAGATTTTGAGGAAGGAAATTCTGAGTAGTGGCATGAATTTCGAAGGACAGTGGTCTATCATTGGCATGAAATTTTTTGTGTTGGTTTCAAGGATAGTGATGATTTTTTGAGCAGAGAAAGTCTGTCAGGGGCACACATTCCAAAGTAGTGTTTGTTGGAAAGTGAAAAAGTTTCAAGTAAAATGGCACGATTTCCTAGATAGAAACAGGGAGAGATAAGTACCTTGTGTGATGTAATTAATGTTGTAATTAATTATTTGAGAAAAGAAAAATAAAATCCTCCTTAAAACTAGCTTTCGCCTCTGGGGTTTTTCCAAGGTCTAAGATTGACAAAAAACTAGAGTCTAAAAAATTGTGTGTATAAGTAAAAGAATAGTGGCAGCCTAGCAATTTTTATTTTGAATTTTATATTCATGTTATATTAGCAATTAACCATGGGATGTGGGCATCAAACATGATGTTGAAAACAAACTAAAATCAGGTAGGACTACAGGACACACAAGAATTTTCTACACTCGCTAGTGGGTACTGTGGCTCTGCTGCTCGGAGCCTTTGTCTACTAAGAACATCGAATAAAAGGATGCAATTGTCCAATTAATGTTTGATAAAGCAGTGCCATGTGGAGGATTGGAGGACCAATTCCTTCCTCATTAAAAATGCTAAGCATTGTTGATCGAGGTACCAAAAAAATATGGAGGGTTTTGATATTCACTAAAAAGGCAACCTAACCATCCCTATATCTCATATAGTATATAAAACAACAAAAATCAAAATTTTCCATCTCAGTCTCTTCTATATGACAATTAGAAAAGCCTATTCTCTTGAGGAATCTATTTTTTAGCCTCCAACAAAGCCTATGTAACCCCACTCAAAACTAGCCCATAGATATCTTAGAGTGCATGCATCTAGTGTTGGGGGATTAAACAAAGAGGACATGTCTCTAAGAAATGCATAGAAAGTCATATTATGCTTCAATATCCTAGTGGGTCAAGCCAAGAGACCTAGATATATTACTTGTATATGTCATCTATGATGAACATGTTCATAACATGTTTATTCAACAAAAGTTGTCCAGGAATATCCAAATTATACCTGAAAATAGGGAGGAAATCCATCAGCCAAATGACCATAACAAAACATGAGACCTTTGAAAACCAAAAACTTTTTGTGTTGGAAGAGAAGCATGAATTCTGAGAAGGAAAGGGTAGAGGTTTCCAACGCAGATTTCTAGGCTGAAAAGGTTGTTTGGTTGTACGCATTTCTAGACATTTAATTTGAGCCCGATAACCCATTTTTCAAGGAACAAAAGGAGTTCTGTCAGCATTAATTTCAAGGAGAAATTTGCAGGTCAGTGGCACAAATTTCAAGGAAGGAAATATTGAGCAGTGGCATGAATTTCAAGGGATATTGTTCTGTCAGTGGCATGAAATTCATGGTGCAGGTTTCAAGGATAGTGATGTTTTTCTGAGCAGATAAAGTCTGTTAGTGGCACACATTCCAAAGTAGTGATTGTTGGAAAGTGAATGAGTTTCAAGCACAATGGAACAATTTCCTAGATAACAATAGGGAGAGATAAGTACCTTGTGTGATGTAATTAATGTTGTAATTAATTCTCTGAGAAAAGAAAAATAAAATCCTCCTTCAAAGTGTCTTTCCCCTTTGGGGTTTTTCCAAGGTCTGAGATTGACCAAAAACTATAGTTCAAAAATTTGTGTGTATAAGTAAAAGAGTAGTGGTAGCCTAGCAGTGTTTCTTTGGAATTTTATGTTCATGTTATATAAAAAATTAACCATGGAATGTGGGCATTATAAATGATGTGTAAAACAAATTAAAACCAGGTGGGGCTAAAGGACACAATAATTTTCTACACTCGCTAGTGGGTACTGTGGCTCTGCTGCTCGGAGCCTTTGTCTACTAAGAACATCGAATAAAAGGATGCAGTGGTCCAAGTAATTTCTGATAAAGCAGTGACCTTTGGAAGATTCGAGGACTAATGCCTTCCTCATGAACAATTCTAAGCACTGTTGATCTAGGTACCAAAAAAATATGGAGAGAGGGGTTTCCTCATGAACAATGCTAAGCACTGTTGATCCAAGCACCAAAAAAAGATGAAGAGAGGGTTTTGATATTCAATAAAAAGGTGACATAACCATCCCTATATGTCATAGTATATAAGACAACAAAAAACAAAATGTTCCATATCAATCTCTTCTATATGGAAATTGGAGAAGCCTATTATCTTGAGGAATCTATTGTTTAGTGTCCACCACAGCCTATGTAACCCCACTCAAAACTAGCCTAGAGATATATTAGAGTGCATGCATCTAGTGTCACAAAAAGGGGATCAAAATAAGAGGACATGTCTTTAAGAAATGCATATAAGGTCATCTTAGGCTTCAATCATCCCAATGGGTCAAGCCAAGAGACCTAGATATATTACTTGTATATGCCATCTATGATGAATGTGTTCATAACATGTCTATTTAAAAAAACATGTCCAAGAATATCGAAAGTATACCTAAAAAGAGTGAGGCAATCCATGAACCAGATGACCATAGCAAGACATGAGCCCTTCGAAAACCAAAAACGGTGATCCCGCCCAATAGGTGTAGTCAAGGCCATATGTTAAAATTGACAGCTAGGGACAAATTCCACTTTGTACAGCTCCTTTGGGGAAGATAATTTCAGCAATGACTTTATCTTTTCTGGAGGACCAAAATCGACCTAAATATCATCGAATTTGGTTAAGTAGAAGTATGATTTTGAATTTATGTTTCTCTCATGTAAAATTAACAAGGTCAACCTCACCTATATGTCGGCTCAATATGCCCAAAAGTCACGTCTTTTCAATCCCACCGACTTGTATATATTGAGATGCCCTCAACCTCATTTCAATAATCTATCTCATGACTCTTCTCTTTGAAATAGCCACAGATGATCCTCAATGAAGGCACAAGGGTTTGGACGTCATATTTTGTGGGTTGTGTTCCTCTGGCATGAGGTTGAGGCAGTTTGGGCTATCATAGATCTGTTATGGGCCAAGTTTATGTTTTTTTGTAAACCGAGATCTCTCATATAGGCAGCCGCATTAGTTGAGGGAAATTTTGGCTATGTTATGGACAATTTAAAGTAGGGTTCTTCTCCTCGAAGCTGGCCACATGCCACAGAAGCTCTTCTAGGTGAATCGTGAGAGTTATTTCCCCTATATCACGAGGTCATATGCCTGTATAATTTCAGGATGGGCCATGAACCAAATTCTCTTGAATGTTGAAGGTTGCGAGGCATATAGAGGACTAGAAATAACCCTAGTCAACAGAAGAATGTGGGCTAATTATCTTAAATGGAAACCACAGTCAAGGAAGGATTCTATAAGAAGTGGAAGAGGTTTTTTGAAGCCTGTCATCAAACCCTAACCGGCTCACCATAATGCTAAGCCTCTATAGCAGCAAGCCTCAAGCCTATGAGGGCTCAATTTTCATATTCAAGAACATCATTGTTTTGGACCAATTATTTACCTAAAGACAGTGACATTGAATCTTCAAATTGGCAAGTCAATTTTGACCTTGATATATTGTATTCTCTCTTTGCTGAACATTTGATATTAATAATAAGAAGATTTGATCAAGGGTTTTCTCCATCAAGTTTTGCAGACCAAGCTTGTGGCCAAAGTCTTCTCCCAGGTTAAGGGCACATACTATGAGGATACATTTTCCCCAGTAGCACAATATTCATCCATTGAGACTATTCTAGCACTTACTTCATATATGGGGTGGAAGATCCACTAGATGGACGTGACGAAAACATTCCTTAATGGAGTTGTTGAGGATTAGATCTATATGGAGCAGGCAGAGGGGTTTGAGAAGTTCAACAAAGACACACATGTGTGCAGGCTGAAGAGAGCTATTTATGGGCTCAAGTAAGCTCCGAGACCATGGTACACTAGGATTGAAAACTACCTTTGAGGATTGGGCTTCTCTAAGAATGAGGTGGATGCCAACTTGTACTACATCATGGTTGGATGGATTCCACTCATTCTAGTTCTCTATGTCGATGACCTTATATTAACTAGAGATGAGAGCTTGATCTTGGATTACAAGGAGGACCTTGCAAAGGATTTTTAGATGAAGGATATGGAGCTTCTTCACTATTTCCTTGCTTTGAGGATTTTCAGGGTGATGGTGAGATCTTTGTGGGATAGGGCAAGTACACAATAGAGATTCTCCAAAAATTTCATATGCAATATTGCAGGCCCATGACCACACCTATAGTCATAAACTAGAGAAAGGTGGGTGCTACTACAACAGAGCGAGTGGATCTTAGAGTATATAGGAAACTCAATGGATCATTGATGTACTTTGTCAACATAGGAATTGATATTATTTTGCAGTCAAACAACTAGGTCTACTTATGGTTGAACTGAATAAAGTGCATTGGGTTGTTGCAAAGCATGTGTTTAGATATATCAGAGGTAGAATAGATTATGGACTATGGTAAAAAAAGGTTGATTGAGTGAGGCTTGAGGGCTTCACTGATGTAAATTGGGAAAGGAGATACACAGACAAGAAGAGTACTTCAGGTGGCATTTTCAGCATTGGGTTAGCTATAGTGTCTTGGTAGAACAAGAAGGAGAGATCAATTGCACTTAGTTAAACAGAGGTCAAGTACATGGTTGCTAGTGAGGCAACTTTCAAGCCTATTTGGATGAGGAAGTTACTTGTGGGACTTTTCAGACAAAGGATGGAGCCTACCATGATACATTTTGATAATCATAGTTGCATTAAACTCTTTGAGAATCCAACATTTCATGATTGCTCAAAGAATATCAAGATCCCATATCACCATCTTAGAGATTGTTCACAAAAGGGTATATTCAAGCTACAATACATTCCAATAGGGGAGCAGATGGATAACATCTTGATCAAGGCATTGGCAAAAGGTAGTTTTTTTCATCACAGAGATAAGTTGTTAGTTGTACAAATCACTTCCTCACTAAGAGGGAGTGCTGAAAAGTAGCTAAGGAATGGCTTCCTTGATCTTTGCCTTGATTCAAGGAATCAATTTGGAGATATTCTTAGACATCTATGAGTTCCAGTGATGAGTACGAGTTGAAGAAGTAGTTTTAATAATGAAATTTTTTGGAGGATGAGTTATCTATCCTCTAGTGTGATTTAAATTGGGAACTGAGTGAATAAGTGGAGTTAGCCTCCGAAATTTTAGGATAATCTAGTTAGCTAAGAGTGTTGAATTTTGTTAACTAGAAAAGCTTCAATTCAACTCCTAATTTTGAAAACTCACTAAAAATAGCCTTATCGAAAAATATTATAAGGAGATCAAAAGCACACAATTAATCAATCAATTCTTAAGCACAAGTTTGTGAGCAAGAGAGCTTGTGGAGGAATGAGCCAAGTGTTCCTTGTGTGAACTATTGAGGAAGACAACTTTATATTTGGAGCATGCATAGAAATAGGGGAAATCCCTATTTAGTAGGAGCTTAGCCAACGATAGGAAATAGGATATTATTTCCTAAGGTTTTGTGTTGGAAAGTCAAAGCCTTTAGTGCATATAGGAGAAGGAAGCAGGTAATCTATCAGGCAGAAGTTTCAGGCCTAGGATAGGTAGGAAAATTCTTGTATTTTCGGATTAGAACTAGCTTGTATTTGTAGTAGATTTTTTGCTCAATTTTCCTTAATAAAATTATGAAGCAAGCGGGGATTTCCCTGTTGGGTTCCATAGAAAAATTGTGTGTTATATTGTGTAAATTCTGTGAAATTATTTTTGTTCTACTCCGTTTCTATTTGGTAGAGAAATTATGCGTCTATGTGAAATTTTTTTTTTTCAGATTGTTTATAATATCATATCAGAATTTCTAAGAAAATATACAGTGAATGACACATAAAATAAATAATTAAATATGATAAACTTCCAAGAAAATGAATGTAATGTGATCTATTAGCTGAAGAGGGCATATATTTGTCCCTGAAACAAAGCCATTCATTTGGGTAGTTCTAAAACATATCAATACTTTAAAAGAAATATCTTTGTCTGAAATAAGTTAATAACCCCGATTGTGAATGTTGTCAGGATGTCATGCCAAAGACTCAAGAGTGCCTATTTGATGAAAGGGCAGCAAGTTCAAAATCTTATCAGTTATGTTTCGAGTTTCTTTGTAGCATAATTTTGTAGAAGTTTGACCCCATGAGTTAGTAGATGTCCATGCCATGGCATCAACATTGATTGACATGATAACATGTAGGGATTCCTTAAAAATGCTTGGTACATTAACAATAAATTTTTGAAAAGTTGACATTGATGAAAATTCACAGGTCTAACGGTGCCATCCCAAAAATTGTGTTAATAGAATGTATAAGGATCGACATAGATTTTTTGTTTTTCAAAACTGAGATCATGTAATTTTCACATTTTTATATGAGCTTAAGTTAGCATCATGGACATTTAGATCATCTCTTCTACGAAGGAGTTTTGGTCCTCCAGAAAGGAGATTCGGAAAATTTTCTGAAGAAACCATAGACAATGGAGTCCTAGACATTACTTTATCAATATTGCAAAGACTGAAATACTTGCTCCCTACAGGGTGGCAGTTAATGTATTGTTGAACAAATCTTCTTTCTGGTAGCGTAAATATGGTATAGGCACCACACTCTTTCTTAAGATTTTTTTTTTCGTAAGCCAAGCATACATTTTTTATATTGGTTTGATCCTACACTCAAGATCAAAGATGAAATATTTTGGAAATGATGGAATAACCTGCAGTGGGTTAAATGTCATAATACAAAGAAAATCAAATTTCTTTTGGATCAAATCTGAACTTCTACTCAATAATGTTGGTCTTGTCCTCACCATTTTACAAAAATCATTGAAAGGTAACCCAACTCTCAAAACACAACTTAACCTCTCCTGCAGCTTATTTCCTCCACAACGAATCATTCTAGCATCTTTGAACGTCGACTCAGGGTAATGTATCAAGCCTGATTTCAACCAAAGGTTTAGCTTGTGTCTCTAAATTAGATCTTGTAAAATTTTAGTGATATTTATTTCTTGGGTGCCTAGTGAATGTATGAGCTTAGCATCACTGACATTGAGATCATATCTTCTACATACAAGTTCTGATCCTTGAGAAAGGGTATTCTAATTTTTTTTTTAAGAAACTTTAGACAATCGAGTCACATGCATTGTTATTTTCAAATATTCTCTTTTAGAGCCATAGACAACTAGATCATCTCTTTTATGGACAAGTTGTGATTGTACATAAGGAATATTTTGAAATGTTTCTGAAGAAACCTTGGATAATGGAGTCATGAAAATTGTGTTTTTTAGATGTTTTATGGTAGACACAACAATTGCCTGCTTCTCAAGCCCAATGAAATTAATATCTTCAATCAACTTGATCAAGTTCTCATGCAAATAGCGAGGATGACTCAAATCTGTTTTTGTCATCTCCTTTTGATCCAAACCAACGCTTGCAAAATCTAAATTTTCTGCCATGGATTTTATTGGGTCCCATCTAAGAAATCTCAGGATAATTTAAAATAATGTTACCTATATTTTCCTTTCTTAGTCCCAGGTTTTACAGAACATGCACTGTAGAATACAGTGTTGTCTCTGAACTATCCATATAAAAAGTTGAGGCTTTGTACGATATAGCTTGCTAATTTCATCCCAAAGGCAACCCATACTTGCCAAAAGCATTAGCTTTTTTAAAATACTACTACATTTCAGTGGATTTTCTTTTGCAACAAACAACAAATCATGTTCTTCTCAACTTGAAAACCATTCAAACTATTAGAAACAGTCACAAATTTTTTATATACTTCATCCTTGAGAAGCGATGGGCAACATGTACCATAGTTACTGTAGATATATTATGGTTAATCGGCTAGTACTATTCAAATGCATTCGGTTTCAAAATACAATATAAAAAACTTACTACTATAAAGAAGCTCAAACAACAATTAACACAAAAAAATAAGTACAGAAAAATGAAAAAACCCACCAATAGTGTCAGATGTGAGAAACAAACCTCTACTGCATTTAGAAGTGTCCTTCATCTTTGTAAAAAGCTCCACAGTGCGTGAGAGCACAAGCATTCTGGGGCTCAAGCGCAAGAGCTTCTACATCAAAACATTCAAATGCCTCGGCATGAGACCTTGTATTTGGAGACATATCCCATTTCCAATGTGAGCTTCGATGGTGATAAGATATGTTTCCAGAACAAATTCATAGAGACCAAGTGCATACGCAAACGTACGTATTCCTCCATTGGAGTATATTAAAATATGACATTGCATCCTTACTTGAAACCAAGGGGACGAGACAGGAAGAAAAGCAAAAGTAGAATTAGGGCTGGTACTAGAAGTGTTGCTTGATGTTTCATTGAATAACGACTCACTACTTCATCGACATTCGAAAGGTAATGCCCTCTGTGAGTTGCCCATTTTTTCCTCCAACATCCTCTGCTATCTTCTAACATTCACTATCTGACAGTGAAGAGACTGAGTGAACTGAGATTCTATCCCTGCCATCGCTGGATCCATTCCACTCTTCAACGCCCCCAGATTTCTTCAACGCGCCCAGTTTTCCATGGTCATCCTGCGGAACCTTACCCAAAATTTATTAGAACACCACATTCAAAATAAAAGACCCTATTCCAAGCAAATGCATTCAGCGTTTGAGATGAATCGAAATCTAGTCGCATTCAGGGTTTGGGATTAATTAAAATTTAAAAAATGCATTTTAATATATGGGATTCAAAAGTGGAGATGAATACCTTACCCTGTGAAAAGACCGTCTGGAAGGAGAAGGACAGAGTCTGACATGATTACCTTATGGCCCTGAAGGAAAACCATGGAATTTTAAACTCCATTAAATTCCCACCAAAATATTAAATGCTTGGAGGGAAATATAAAAACAAAAAAATGGAAATCATTTAAAAAAAAGTTGGAGGGAAATATAAAAACAAAAGGAAAATCGAAATCACTTTGAAAAAAACAAATAGTGCGCTCCGAACTCTTAATTCGGTGACAAATGGGTAATGAAGAAAATGGTATAATTTTAAGATTTCACACATTGCATGAGTTTTAAATAGTTTTTTTTTTTTTTTTCTTCATTTTTCTTTTTTTTTGAAAAGGGTGGTATATGTTGTTAGAATGAAGCATATTAATTTTTTTTAAATAGTCTTTTTATTTTTTTTAATTGATTTTAATAAAAAAAAATTGTTATTAAGAAAATTTAAACAAATAGTAAAAAAAAATATTTTTAAACTAAATTAATTAAAATAACAATGTTTTTTTTTTATTGAATTTTATAATTCTTTTTATTTTCTACGTTGTTAAGAAAATTTAAGCAAATAGTTAAAAAAAAATATTTTTCAACAAAAATAATTAAAAAAAACAATGTTGTTTTATTGCTTTTTATAAAAAATTTTATTTTCTATGTTTTTAAGAAAATTTAAGTAAATAGTCAAAAAAAATCTCTCTAAACTAAAATAATTAAAAAAACAAAAGACTAATAGATGTTGATATAGAGATATGGAAATAAATTCTTAGGACAATTACAAGAGGAAGAAAAGATCACAAGTGATATTGTAACATGAAGAGTGGACCTTAAGATACTAGCATGCATGGTTGAAGATTTATATCCCTTGCACCTTGTAAATTGTTAATTTCATATAACTAGATGGAATTATAAATTGTTAATTCAAATAACTAGATGGAATTATTTGATTTGTTTAATTTGATTTTATTATGTTCTTCCAAATTAATAAATGTTAATTGCGAAAACGGACCACTTCCCTATGTTCAAGTCTTTATTCCGCATTAATACAAATCCCCTCTAATTTTATGTATACTTATATATTTAATTGTTAAAAACTAAATTTGGGTGAAAATGTGGTGGTGGTGATAGTCGTTAAGAAGAATCATATATGTTTATATACGTTGAATAAATTAGGAGGCTTTCAAATCACATATGATGCTTACAAGTGTATAAAGAGCACATTTAACCATGTTTGAGGGTACATTTTATACGTATCATAATGTATATGAGGGGGGAAATGGTTTTCAGTGCTAGTGATCTAGTCACACAAAGGACCCCATAAATTTGTGCTTTGGGATATCCTCGAGATTCAATACATAATCTAAAGTGAGAGGATTCATTGCTAAGGTGAGAGTAGAAACAACCCTCTAGTGTTAAACTTTAGAGAAAAAAGGGTATTCAAAATTTTAACATTGTAGATGGATTCAAAGACCCCTTTGTCTCTAAATTTTAACACTACAGATGGATTTAGAGACCCCTGTAGTGAAATGTGACACTTCGGTATCAAAATTGAATTTTTCATTTCCGGAGTGACACAATTAAAAGTTACTAACATAAATGACTAATTCATATACTTGTTGTACTTGCTATTTGATCATATTTTTATTCTTGGGCTATAATAGTCATTTATGTTAATCATTATTAATTTTTTCACTTATTATCTACTCATATATTTTAGTCCTAAACTAAATTAGTCATTTAATTTAGTCGCTTTTAGTTTAGTCACTTATTATCTAGTCATATATTTTAGTCCTAGACTAAATTAGTCATTGAAGTTAGTCATTTTTAGTTTCTTCACTTATTATCTAGTCGTATATTTTATTCCTAGACTAAATTAGTCATTTAAGTTAGTCATTTTTAGTCCAGTCACTTAAAATTGCTCAAATTTAGTATTAATTCACTTGAAATAAATGTGGTGACTAACTTTTTTGGTCACCTAGTCATTAATTTCATCACTTTTTACTAGTGATTAGAAACCATAGCTAAATATTATAACAGAAGTGCATGTAATATTTATATATGATGACATTTCAAATATGTAATGCAATAAAAGGATAATTGTCAATTTATGAAATAAGACTTAATACAAGTGAATAGAAGTACCATATGTACGAAGTTCTAATCATGTAAACTGAAAACAATGAATATGTTCCTTCTCACTTTCGAGAAATTTAAAGAGTACAGTAGTGCAACATCAGCTAAACAACTTTAGTTGTTAAAAGATAAGAGAATGTGTTCCATTAATTCATCAAAGCAATCACAAACTTACATTAGTGCATTCTTTGAAAATGTTTTTGACAAATTTCTGGACACTTCTATAAATGAATGAGAAGGGTTTAAATACTAAACTAACTATAAACTAAAATAAATTATTAAAAAAATATAAAGGAGGTTTCAAACAACCTTCCTCAAAAAGCTAACTTAAACAACAATCTAGGAAAGTAAACTAACAATCCTGATTTTGTGAATCTTGACCTTCTTTCTGAATGAGATCACGAAGTTGGAAAATATCTAACATTGCTTTGAGATGAGATGGCTATGATATCCTTGATCAGATCTGTCCCTTGAAAATAGCATTTGAGATTACTGAGCGGGACCTTTTTGATGAATTTGTAAGAGACTGCAGAGTTTGATTCTGATGGTAAGGTTTGATCAGAAAATTCCACTAATTTTCCTGATCAAAATTATTTAACCTTTTAATCATTTCCTCCTGTGTATCTTCTCTCTGTCTCCACTTTGTTTCTAACTGTCTTGTATCTGAAAACACATCAGACGTTTTTTCCTTAAGAAGTTCTATTTTAGACAGTTGCTCACACATAGATTCAATAATCTCACTTGATATCTTGGATGTCTTGGCCATTGCTTTCTCTACCTGATTGATTTGCACTTCCCATTATGTGAATAGAATTTCTTTGTGAAGCTTACCTATTTTAGGTAGATTAGCTTTCTTTCCTGAATCTGAAACTTGCTATTGAATGTGCTCTTCAATTTTCTTCTCAAGTCTTTCACATTCCAGTTTCTGAATTGCTATCTGCTGGATCATTATTTTAATTGAATCACAATAAGAATAAATCATGGAGGCTTGATGACAAAACACTTCTTGTTCTTTCTTTAACTTGGTGTTTAAATCAAGTGCTTCTTTGATAAATTTTTCTAATTCTGGTTGGCTATGTAACTTAGTCATTGCTATTTCCAGCTATGCTTGTTTTTCATTATTCTCTGTCTGATGCTGCAATTTGAGACTTTCAATATCTTTATGAAATTGGGCTGTGTTTAATTTGACTTTCTTGCTGGAATTGGATTTCTCTTCATTCAACAACTTTTCTAGTTCTTGTACTCTGGCTTCGTTTTTTTTTAACAATACTCTAACCTCAGTAGATTTATCGACAGTAGCGGTAGCATATGCTCCTGCATACTTTGATAATTTGGTTAGATGTTCAGTGGGATCATTTGAGGAATCTTTCCATAGTACATCAACTAATTCATATGTAGGCTTTGGAGTTGTTTCATCAATTCTCCTTCTTTTATTTCTTTTAACTACAGCCTTGTAACTAGGACTGTAGAAAATATCTAATGAAGGGATATCTTTAATCTTTAGAACTATCTGATCTGTGGGGTAGGCCAGTATGATTTCTTTATCATACATTGATGGAACTCTTTGCAGTGGATTAAAAGTCTCCACTATCTTCTGTGGGTGTTATGGTGTTTGGAAACTTGTTGCTTGATCAGTATTGATATTTTCTTTAGAAGTCTTTATTGCTTCAGAAAATGCTTCCCATTCATTTATAAGATCTTTTGCTTGTGATAAAATGGACTGATCTAGCATGTTGTGACTGTGCTGAATTTTTTTTTAGAATTTTATTATGTCCCATTATTTCTTGTTTCCTCCAGCATTTATATCTCCTAAATGACTTGGTCAATTGTCTTTTCTGAGTTTTCCTTCTTAGATTCGGATTCATTTTCAGAGTGATCTAAATTATCAGATTGCTGCTGCGACTGACTTGATTCATCTTCAGACATATATTTTATTTCATCATCCAGACTAACAATTGGAGTGTGTTTATTTTCAGCTTCAATAGTTAACAAATTTAGAGGGACTTTTTCTAGTCTCTTGTTTCTGTATGCTTGAAAAGCTTCAGCATCCTTTTGACTTAGTTGACTAGATACATACTTGATAATATCTAAGAAATTTTCCATGCCCTGGAAGAGATCATCAAATCCATCTTCCTCCTTTACGAAAGGCTTCATC
Source organism: Pinus albicaulis (assembly GCA_034641835.2). Classification (NCBI taxonomy): domain Eukaryota; kingdom Viridiplantae; phylum Streptophyta; class Pinopsida; order Pinales; family Pinaceae; genus Pinus; species Pinus albicaulis. The sequence continues at coordinate 89,336 of JAXQQM020078819.1, read as the reverse complement.
CTAAGCTCTATGATGTAATTTTTAATCACATCATTTGGATCATATAATCTTGTTGGCATAACTGCCAATTTCAATAAATGAATTTTGGAAACCTCCTTGTAAGTATGGCCGATATTAGACAAAGAAAAGGTGCCACACTGTAGAGGGAAATTAGGCCAAATAGCCTTTTTAGCATCCTTCAGTTGCTTTGTAACACTATTGACAAGCTAATAGGCTATTTCTTTTGCAAGTAACTTATCAGGAACATAATAGGGTAAAACATGGGGAGAAGCATAACTCCCGAACACTCTAATATATGTAAAATTTTCTTCTGCAAACCATCTAGGTACTGGAAGAATGTCTGCATTGGCTTCTTCAAAAACCCTAAGAGCCCTTATGTTAAAAATTATCTAGTGTATAGGCAATATGACTCCATAACAGAATTTATAGAAGTGTAAGTGGAAATCTAAATCCCAGAGTTCTCTGTGGTAAATGTGAATTGGGGTAGGGTCCTTGGTAGTCCATTTCCAACCCATGGTAGGAAAACTAGAAATAAAACAAATAGCATCCATGACATAGGAAAACATATAAAAGGAAGGTGTTTCTCTAAATGAAATACTTCTTTTATTTCTATATTCAGTTATGTGCTTGGCTAGGTTATTTGATAAAATTTCTGCAAAATTTAAAATTGATGAATTGACGATTGTGTCAATTAGGGGAACCCAGTCTCTTGAGAATCTAGTGCTATCTAGTTTGGCAAATAATCTACATAACATACTAGCAGCATAACAGTAAGGATTAGGAATTTGGGAAATTGGGTATGTACCAAACTTATCTTGCTTCAATTTCCCCTGATTATCCTTCCATTCTTGGATGACTTTGATAAGGTCTGGATGTTCTCCTTTAAAATTCTGCAAATATTCTTTGTCATATTTCTACTGTGGGGGTGGTAGATGGTACATTGTTGTTAAATCTTCTGCCCTAAAATAACCCATAGTTTCTCCCCTCGAATTCTTGAACATTCTATCTTCAATGTTTAAGTGGTCAATTGCCCACTTAACCATGTCTGTATAAGGAAGAATCTTTGGTCTTTCAACTATCTTGTGAATGTATGAGCATACAACATCAAAAAGAGTTGTGTTGGAGGTAGAAGAAGTTCTTGTCGAAGAAACTTTGTTTATCACCCTGGTCCTTCACTTTAAAAAATTTTATACATTGCCTCCCATGTCGAACTGCCGCAATCTTTGTTGCAGATGGTATCTGAGAATAATGGAGACATGTCTATATCTTCTGTGCACGATGTCTGAGAAATTTCTTTACCTTTTTTGCTTATTTTTCTCTTCTTCAATCCGTTAACTGGTTTCCTAAAAGCAGAGCGAATTTTAACAAGTATGGAGTATCAAAGAGATAAATCTATCATTTATTTCAAACACATGCGAGAAGATATCAATCTATTAAAATATAACATCAATCATCATTCATAATCTCTGATTTAATATTTCACATATCCCCACACGTAAGATCTATCAATCGCTTTGAAGCTGTTAAGATCTTAAATTTCATTCTGATATGACACAAGATGTTTTACATGCTTGATCCATTAAATGGCATTGGTGCGCATATCACAGATTATAACCTATAACCTTTTGTAATACTTACCCTTAAATTCTACGCAATGCGATCTACGCAAATCGTAGATCGCAACTTTTATAGGATAACGATTAAGTGTATGTTATAGTTGAGCGAAGTGCGAAATGCGATTTTTTATAAAACTGAAGTGACCGCGATAGCCGAAGGTTTTAATATTTATTAGTCTATTTACTCGCTGGGTCCGGGGGGTCGCAACTTATATCATTTTGCTTTTAAATATTTTTGATTGATTAAGTGAAGTGTGGTGCGATAAAGTAAATATAATGATGATTGAGGCTTTTTGCAAAGTTTTTAAATCATATCTCCGGAGAAGCTTGGGTGCATATCGCAATTCTCATATTTTACGTTTTATAGGTCTTTTTTAAATTCATTAAGATATGTGATTTGCGATGCGCTTTTCAAAGAACAAGGAAAAAATAGAAAATATTTATTTTCTAAGATTTTTTGTTTTAGGAAATTATAAAAAGAATTTCATATTTATTTCTAAAGGGTCCCTATTTATAAAGATAAATGGGGGGTTGTTGTATAGCACAACAAGTCCATCATCTCGACCATGTTTATCATCACCTCACATTGCACATGATAAACACCCACGACGGTCGATAGAATTTCACTACTCATGGCTCCCATCATACTCGTAAACCCCTATCCGCTATAAGGAGCCATGATCACTCACTTTGGCCTGAGAACCACCTCATTTATACGGCTTGATAATCAGCCTCATTCTGTTGCACTCATCGCATGCTAAAAGCCACTTTGGGGCCACCATTAGTATTTTTACAATGGATCGATAAGACACCTTATCATGTTTCACATTTGGCCTATGTCACCCCCACAAGCATAGCCCATCTGTGTCATTTCATCCGCCTCATCACCCTCACACTGAGACCAAATAATGGGGGCTTCGCCCTCAACAAACAAATACTCTCCTCGCATCATCATGCAGGACCATACATGTTGATGGGGCACCTATCTTCGTGTTTGTACAATCCAAACCACTTTTACATTCTTTTGGCAAGTGTAAAATTATTTTTTAGGAGAAATACTTCCACCCATATTTTTATGGTTTATACCCAGCGACAGTTCTTTGTCACCCTTGATCGAAGCTTTCACATTATTTACCAAAACCCAATCACGTCAATCAGAGCATACTTACACCCACCCTAGATGTCCTACTGACTCCAGGACTACCCTTATCAGAAATTATTTTGACTTCCGCCACTTGAATTTACAGTTCTCGCCTCCAGCCAGTTGCCCATAACTATCATTTATAGCCAAATTTCATCAACATGCCTTGTTAACCCCCCATATTACACTCTGCTTCACCCAAAACCCTAATCCCTTGTATCAACCCTTGTTTTGGAAAATTGATGCTTCTTCCTTGTTGACTTCACCAAACACATTCCATGATTGAGGTAGTACCTTGGATGGTTCCCCCCCCAATTAGGGAACATCCTCGGTTGGCACAATGAGAATCAAAATTTCCCATTGATGTCATTGATCCCCCTGAAATTTTACGTCAACACCCTTTTTCATGTCAAGTTGGTATTGTACTTCATAACCACTTCGCTCTACCATTTATTCGAATACTCATGCATAAATAAGCATCTCTTTCAGCAACACTAAAACCACTATGCACAGGAGGTTCCCAAAAGTCGATTACCCATGCATATATTGAGCACCTCATCAAAAATTGTTCACCCAGACAATGCATATGGGTACCAAATGCAACCCATTTTTTCAAAGTGAAAACGCCCTTGAGGGCATCAACAATCATCATCACCAACGAACAACAGGTCACTTACCACAATGTGACGTGAGAGAACCAATATCTGTCAAATTTTATTAACTAGTCATCATAACGAGCATGGGACATGCCTACCTCATAGAAATAGTTATTATTTCATCACTTAAGGTTTCCTACAGAGCATGGTTACTCTTTTACTTCATTCAAGGTGTTCCCCTACTTATCTCCACAGCAAGTTACTCTGTCTCCCTCTCAAATTCGTTACACAGACTCTCAGTCAGAACACACTGGAAAATTTGCACTGCAAGAGGCATTAGAAAATTCCCAGAAAAAGGTACAAATGAATATTTTCTAGCAAATTTAAAATTTTGTAAGGTTATGTGAGAGTTTTTTGACTGCGCATTAGCAACAAAGGGAATTTGCGCAGACCGACGCCTTTTTCTTCGATAGCAGTGCAGTCCTGAGAATGGTGAAATTTCACTGTCTGGGACCACTTCCCACACTTGGGGAGTTGATTCTCTATCATGGCCAGTCAAGGATAGCCGACTTGAGGTTTCCCTGAAGATATGCAGCCCTCAAAGGAATATCTTGTCCTACTCTTGGGTCACTATCACTCTTGGGCCATATTTCTTCTAATAAATCCAATATCTTAGTGAGAGAAGAGGAGTCCACCATTTGAGAGTCTTCACACTTCTTTTGAGAGAGAGGATAAGCTTGCAAAGAGACCAAGGAAAGGGACCTCCTTGCTGAGGATATTTGAGCTCCATAGCTCAAAGGATTCTATTCAAGTGTTTTAGCATTCTATTGTATTCTTCTACCACCAACAGTCAATAAAGGGAGCCTTTCTCCATTGATATATTGACATGTTTGCTCCATTGAGTATTGTGTTTTATTTGTCTCTTTTGTTTAGGCTTATGTGTCTACATGAATTACATCTAGTACTAATCATGTTTTTATTTGTTAAAGTATGTCAATAACAACACCAACTATCTTTATGATCTTTTGCAGGGAACAACCAATTGTTAAGGAGGTGTTATTTGGTACTCCATTGCCACAAAAACACCAACACAACCATAACATCAATAGAATGAAAGTAATACTCATAACCATAATGCATATAACAATCCTTAACCTACATACCTACATGCCCAGCATCCAATCATGTATTACGACATGCTCTTGCCTCGATGTCCAATGCTGCAACTTCACTTTGATGGTTTGCATCTCCTGCTCTATCTTAGCCAACACATTAGCATCATAACATACCAATATCATAATGATGACCTAATTGCATACAATGACCTTGGGCACAACAACCTTCGCCAAACCAATGAAAACTTGACCATATGCACCATATTGACATGTATAACCAATCATGAATTAACAATGCATGCCCCACATATAACATCACATAAAAAGCATCCACAGAAAACAAACAATCATGACCAACATGTGACCTAGCATAAAAAATCAATGCATACAAAACATGTAATAAAACATGCACGAACAATACATAAGCAAGAAAAACACATAACCAGTCATACACTCATGACACCATGTTGACAACAACAACATCATCCCTTCCATGGAGACACCACTATCACCATGGAAAACACAAGATGGATGAAACAAACACATACACCATAGGCATGAGAAAAACATATGCAACCAATAGAAAAGCATGACCAACACACCACCCATCTAGTCTAAGGGTTGAACCATGCTCTAATACCACTCTGTAACACCCTCTTCCGACATATACCCAATTAACCGGCCAACCAGGGTAAACATGTGACAAAATGCTATTATAATGGGATTAAACCTCCTAAGTGACCTTAAGGAAGTTGAACCAATGGAAACACAACATACAGACTATATACAACAACAAAAACACCCTAGGAGGTAACCCAACCCTTCAGACCTCTTACCCCTGGGTCACACTGACCTTTTGACCTCTTTGAGCCATTAACACAGACACATGCTTGCAAGCCAACATCTAGGTTATTACAGCCACATGAATAACACAACATGCCAATGTCTAGGGCCCAATTCCTCAGTTTTGTGCTAGCGTCCCTAGGATTTGAGCCACATTTTCAGGCCTAGAACCCAGTGCCCTTCCAAGAACTTCCTGAAAAGTTTAGAGATGATAATTAACAACATGAAAATGATACAAAAGAAATAACATCAATATGAACTCATCTGTACCCTTCCTAGCCATGACATACATTTTTTCAAACATGTCACAAACATTGAAACACAAGTGTAAACAACATATCTAAGCATAGGGGTCTCATACTTATCTGAGAATCGCCAAGAATCATTTCTCCCATACATCATTAGCTATGATACGATCTATATGACCATAGATACATTGTGCATTCATTTATAAGTAAAAACATGGAGACACTCATACATAATCACTTTCAACATACATTCTTATAACAAACATAATAACAACATAAATACAGTGGATACAACAGCAATAAAACCTACATATAAACTAGTACCTTTATATATCAAATACCAAAGGAATGAGCTCTTCATTATTGAATGTAGAAAACCAACCAGAGATGGGACTTCCACGTTCCACCCGACCGTAAGTTGGTTGAGCCAAATATCTCTTCAGCCAATCACCCATGTGCCATATTCCAAGCATGAATGTGGGATCTCATCAAACACATCAAGAAAAACCAATCTAGGGCTTCCAGAGGCCAAACCACCTCAACCCTCAACCAGTGATTCCGCCTCACGGTTGGACATCAAAACCATCACGGATTGGTCTCGACCCAAGTTTTTCCAAGGCTACAGAGTGTTTTTTCCAACCAGGGCTTCCAGGACTAGTAACTCAACCCACCTAGGGCTTCCAGAGTGTTTGTTTAACCAAGGCTTCCAAGACTATTAACTCAACCCACAGTTGTTTGTCGGGCTTCCAGAGCGTTCGTCCAACCAAGGCTTCCAGGAAGTAATAACTCAACCCACAATTAAAGGTACATGAGAACCAGCCATAAAACAAGCAATGAAAATGAACCCACAACACCATGGCTATCTAGGAAATGGAAAGGATAGGAAAATCCACTGTTAATCTAGGAAATCCTCCATGCCAATGACAGATCCTGACCAAGAAACCACATGGATAAACCATGCATGCCAAAATTGGAAAAGAAGCCATACATGCAACTTGATACCTGCAAAGTAATCTAGTTGTAGCCACTGAATGTGATGTCCTTTTGCGATTTCCTTCCTTTCCTTTTCCTTCTTGCTCCAAATCCAAAGTATGCCACACTCTACAAGAGTGCTCCAAGAAAACTCTAAGTATCCAAGAGTATGAGAGAGAGAGAGAGAGAATAGAATGATAGCCACAAGTGTGAGCAAAAACTTGCCAACTAATCCTCATAAGCCTATTTATCAATGAGGCCTCTATTTTCCACATTTTCCATTATTTTCGTTCATTTTCCTCCTCACATGCAACTTATGATCTTTCACCTTCCTTTTCTCCTAATTTCCATTATTTTCATAAAAAATTGCCAATAAATTCCACTTTGTCTTTTCAAAGCCTTTGCCATTGCCTTTGCCAATTTCCTTTAGCCATAATAAACCAAATAAAAACCCGCTAGGATGTTTTTGTCCACCATTCAGCTTAGAGTTCGTGTCCCATCACCGTGGTCTTATATTTTTTTTACATGAATTTTTACCAAGGATGTTACAATGAGTAATCTCAAACATTTCAATAATTGATCCTCCCAAATGAAAAAAATGTTGGTGGATCTTGTGAAATTGTTGGTACTCGAATTTTCCCAAGATTGTGATAGTTACGAATTATTGATGTGTTGCAGAAAGGACTATATCTTCTTGTCAAAATATGATTCAGCCTGGTGAGATTTATGGCCCAAAATTCAAGCTTCAGATGTCAAATAATTTGTGATGTTTACCATAAGAAATCTTCGACAACTCGGCCCCTGCGATTTTCTCCTTTTTTAGTGATGGATATTTTAGCTCTAGACACTCATCTCCACCCTTCCATATTGGAAATTTGGCCCATATTTATTACTAAAACTCAGCTTTGTAAGGAGAAAACTCAGAACCTATCAATATTGACTCAACCCCTCCATACTAAATATAATTTGACATCTTACGCAGGCTCCACAATAAAGAGTCTCATCCCTCTTCAGATCTCTGATAGCGACTATGGATTTAATTCTTTCACATAAGGGATTTCAACTTCAAGTCTTCCTGCAATTGTCCTATTGTCAGATATGTGGCTTAAAGCCATGGTGCTCGTGATCACAGTCACCAGAATGACCAATGTTATTTCGTCCTTGTCACCAACCTACATTTTTGCACACAGATGTGTGGCCTCTCTGGAATGTATTGGCAGTTCCCTTGGAAAATTCAACCCTCGTAACTTCATAAATTAAATTCCGTTTATTTGAATAGTGCCTTAAGGCCTGAATTCCTTTGCAACAAGAATTTTTAGCTTCATGGATGCATAAATCAATGTTTGGCCTTTCAGCGTTTGAAACCCATCATTATGTATGAATGCCGCAGCACGGATCTCTTGCGAATTGTTTACTGCACTCACGGCCCACAGTTGATGGTCACCCCTTGGTCCAACTCTACCTATCGGATCCTATGTCAATGGCCCACAGTTGATGTGTTGATCATATGGTAACCCGTCTTCATTGCTCGTATTAGATCTGCAACCCAAAGCCACTACACACCTCGTCACTCCGCATTCTAACGTGATAGTCATAGGCATAGGCCTTGTATGGCTTCTTGGTATGACCTTTGATGTGTGGCCTTCCATTCCTCCAACTTAAGAGGCATGTAACATATGGTGAATAAGGGATTTTGACTTCTCGCTGCTTTTGGTGAAGAAACTAGTGCTTTTCCATACACTCTTGCTTCTGCCTTAACCTCCTACGATGTACGAGACGGTGCCCCACTTATGCCGCTTTTGACTCTGAAATTGGTGGTGTTAATTCAATGGGTAGTCAAACTGCTTTCTTAGCCTTCACTTCTGGATCAATGGATTAAAGATCCTCTTTTGGATCTTCGTATTTATTTAGCATTGAGCCCATGATCTATGTAATTATATGAAGCCCCTAGGCCCTTTAACAGAGATGCGGCATCATAGATCTGGTCCAGATAGATTTTCCACCTTGACTGAGAAATGATAAATATCTGCCCTGAAGACCACTCAATCCAAGAGAAATTTGATAGGTAGGTATCTTGACTGTAACCAATGGAGTCTCTGCCCTAAGAAATATGTTGGAATTTCTGAGAATTCCTTAACACATAATGAGGAATAATATTTACTCTGTCAACACAAATTTCAAAATAAATAAGCAGATGAAGCCAAAAAAAAACTCTATATTTCATTAAGACATTTCAACTATTACAAAAAAAATTGTCTTCAAAACTGTTGTTCTAGATTTTCACAGTTCCTCTTCTCTATTTCACACGCACACAGTGTATTTTATTTGAGCACTCTGCTCTTACACAATATTACACACTGCTCTTGGCATACTGCAATACTCTCTATCTCACAACACATATATATAACTTATCTTTATGTATTATAAACATATATGTTTACAATACATATTAAAAAAAAATTAACCTAAGTGTAAGACCCTTTGGAATAAACTCATGTCGCGGCATTTTACAAAAAAACTTTATATAAAACAAAACATTACAATATGCATTGTGATATGTTTATTGCATAGAACGACGAGCCAAGTGAAATCATCTACAAACCTTGCGATAAAAAAACAGGGAGGCAAATGCGAAGAGTTTTCACATCGATTAAAGTGTCAGGTGACTAGACTTTAAAAACTTGCGATGAGCCATTATTGGTCAGAGGGCTTGTGACGTGGCCATGGTGGGACAGTCTTATCGCGCGATCGCGAAAGGCTGCCGATGTAGATGGGAAAACTTGCGAAATGACACTAATTGGTTGCAGTTTGTTTGACATGGCAGTGATGGGGTCTGCTCGTCACGTGGGTTTAGAGGGGAGGTGACGTAAGCACCGGGGCTTGCGATTGGTCGTCGGGTGGTGTGACGTGGTCTGAGGGGTCAACATAAACTTGTGTGGAGGGTTTTAAATTTAAAACAAATGGTGCGAGAGTAAAGGTGGTAGGTGCGAAGGGTTTTAAGGCAAGAGGTAACGTGGTGCAGACCACGATTTACAAAATTAGAAAGGGCTACGGCCATTAAAAAAAAAAGACTCTTGCAGGAGATTTAAAACATAAAATTGAATGCACTATTGAGTGTAAACACTAAAACATGTTTTCAGCTGCTGCTGTCCTTCAATTTCAAATCAAAAATGAAGTTTATTGTCCTGCTGCTCAGGTTGCAGTTGAGGTTAAATTCCGACACTCCCACTTAATCACAACTGCTGCTTTCTTGCATTCCCAGACATTTTCTGAAATAGTTAAAACTTTTCTGCCCCAATGGTTTTGTCAAAATATATGAAAATTGTTCTTGTGTTCTACAATGCTTCAGAACAACTTCTCCATTGTTCACCAATTCTCTAATGTAGTGATACTTTGCATCAATGTGTTTTTTCCTCTTGTGAAACACTGAATTCTTGGATAAAGCTATTGCTGAGCTATTATCACAATAAATTATTGTGCCTTTTACCTGTTCATGACACAAATCTCTTAACATTCTTCTCATCCATACTACTTGAGATGTTGTTGCTGTAGCTGCCACATACTTTGCCTCTGCTGTTGATAAAGCCACAATTGGTTGTTTCTTAGAAGCCCATGAGATGGCTCATGATCCCATATGGAAAACATATCTAGAGGTGCTTTTCCTATCATCTATACTTCTAGCCCAATCACTGTCAGTATATCCAGTTAATTCAAAATTTCTGAAGAGGTGTATAAAATACCATACCTCTTTGTTCCTTTCACATACCTTAGAATTATTTTGTTACTTTTCCATAAATCTGGAAATTAAACTTACAGCATGCATAATATTTGGCCTAGTTGCAGTCAAATACATAAGGCTTCCAACTATGCTCTTATACAAACTTGGATCAAAATCCTTGTTGTTGTCTTCTTTGCTTAACTTCAATCCCATCACTGTAGGAGTAATTGCTGCCTTGCAATCCTGCATATTAAATATTTCCAAAAATTCTTTTACATATTTTTCTTGAGAAATAAGAATTTTATTTTCATTTTTCTCTACTTATATTCCTAAGAAGAATCTCAACAATTCCATATCAGTCATCCCAAATTATTCTTTCATGACTGTTTTAAAATTTTCAATGAGGTAAGTATCATTACCTATGAATATCACATCATCAACATATAAGACAACAATCAACATCTTACCATATTTTTCTTTGATGTATAATGTGGGTTCTCCTTCACATTTCTCAAACCCATTTTCAAATAGATAGGCATCTATCCTACTGTACCATGCTCTTGGTGCTTGCTTCAGCCCATATAGAGCTTTCTTCAATTTGCATACCTTGTGCTCTTGGCCTTCTTTCTCATAGCCCAGAGGTTGTTCAACATAAACCTCTTCTATTAAAACTCCATTTAGGAAATTTGATTTCACATCCATTAGGTAAACTTTCCACTTGTGTTGTGCTGCTATGAATAGCACTGCTCTTACTGTTTCCATTCTTGCAACTAGTGCAAAAGTTTCTTCATAATCTCTTCCTTGTTGCTGCTTGTAGCCTTCGACAACAAGTTTGGCCTTGTGCCTTTCAATCTTTCCTTCAACATTGATTTTGGTCTTGTAAACCCATTTTACTCCAATCACTTCCTTGCCTTTTGGGAGATCAACTAATTCCCATGTTTTATTCTTTTTTATTTCATTTGTCTCTTCATCCATGACATCTATCCATTTCTGACCTTTTACTGCTTCTTCAAAATGAATAGGATCTTCTATATGACAATAAAATGCAAATAAAGAGTTCATACCTTCATTATTTTCTTTTTGCTCATAAATTTCATTCAAACTTCTGAATCTGGTTCCTCTTTCACTTGCTGAACTTGTGCTTGTAGAAGTACTCAAGTTTTCTCCTTGTGATGTGCTTGGAGAAGCACTGTCATCACTTCTAAAGGGTGTTCTTATACCAGCTTGTGGTGTCCCTTGCTATCCTTGTGTTGGTGGAGGTGGTGCTGCTAATGAGGGATTTCTTCCTTCCATTTCTTCCTCATCATCTTCTTGAGACAAACAAGTTTTTACATTCACTGTTTTCTCAATGCTTCCATCTCAAGCTTCTTCCTCAATAATCTGCAGATCTCTTCTTATCATAAACTTCTTGGTGGATGGGTTATACAATCTGTATGCTTTTGATTCATCACTGTATCCTACAAATATGCACTTCCCCCCCTTACTGTCCAACTTCTTCCTTAGCTGATCTAGAATGTGATCCAAATGGAAAATGGCATCCACCCATGGTATTCATCCACCCATGTTATCCATCCACCCATGGAATTTACCCATGGTATTGTAAATGGAACCAACCCATGGTATTCATCCACACATGGAATTTACCCATGGTATTATAAGTGGTATCCACCCATGGTATTGAACCATGGTATCCACCCATGGTATCCACCTATGGTATCTACCCATGGTATTGTAACTCAAAACAAGGCTATAAATAACAAGCTTCACTTTGTAAAAGGACAGATTGTCCACCACAATGTAGCTTCTACAGTTATTCTCTGTTTTAATAAAACAAGTTTCTTTGTGGTTTTATTTTCTTTGTGTTCTCTCTTTTTTTCTGGCATTCTATCAGTGGTATCAGATTTAGGTTACGAATCCATGGGAATGAGGGTTTGAAGCATATTTCAGTTTCAATTTTTGGCAACAATCTTCAGTAAACTCCATGAATTTCTTGGGCGGCGAGTTTGAAGATCAGATTTGAAAATTTTGGTGAAAATTTTACAAAATCGAAGACCAGACTTGGATTCCTTGCAAAAAAACACCAAAATTCAAAAAAAAAAAACGACTGAATTGGAGTTTGGATGAGGGAGATATTGCTGATTCTAAATCAGCAATGTTGCAGAAAATGTTCTGAAGAAAATTCATGGATGGCGGCTCTCCTGTCATTTTTCATAGTTTTCATTGTGAAATTTCAGAGAAATGGCTATAGATCTGAGCTCCCCTTGAAAAATCACCCAATTTCAAAAAAAAAAAATCAATCGAATCGGAGTCCGAATGTGGGAGTTATTGTTGATTTAAAATCAGTTATTTTTTCAGAAATTTTGTGACGGCGAGACAGTTCCAGTGCGAATATGAGAGTCTAAAGTCTCCAGATAGCGGTTTCAAAAATGTGAAAAGATGCAGAATGATCATTCCATTTCCAAAAATAGGTTATAATAAATATTCCGAGTTATATTGACCAAGTTAGGCTCATTTTAAATTTGGAGTAGCATTCGGAGCGGGTTCCCTTTGGAGACATGCCCTCCCACCTGGCTTTAGTAGGCACCTGCTTCACATTCATTCGTTTCAGCATAGCAGTGTTTGGCTTGGGTTTTTTGGAGACGTGCCCTCCCACCCCAAGCTATGTAGGCACCTGCTACTTCATCAACAATTAGCATCACGGTTATGGGTCAACCGCACAAAATCCTTTTCATCGAAGTCCATTTGCTAGGCCACGCACTATTAGTAACATAGTTGGTCACAAGCATTACAGGGTATCTCTATCCTCGGATCTTCGTTTGTCATGTTTTTGGTTCATCCACAAACCCACACTTCATCGAAGTCCATTTGCTAGGTTGCACACTGTCAATATCACAGTTGGTCACAAGCATTACAGGGTATCTCTATCCTTGGATCTTCATTCATCACAGTTAAGGGTTAACTACACAAAACCCTTCTTTGTAGTGGCTCTTCATATTCAACAAAGGCTTCTCAGGAGGGAACTTCACACAATGGGGACCATTGCTTCTTAAGGAGGGAGGAATGATCCAAATGGAAAATGGCATCGACCCATGGTATTCATTCACCCATGTTATCCATCCACCCATGGAATTTACCCATGGTATTCATCTACACACCCATGGTATTCATCCACACATGGAATTTACCCATCGTATCGTAAGTGGTATCCACCCATGGTATTGACCCATGGTATCTACCCATGGTATTGTAACTCAAAAAGAGGCTTTAAATAACAAGCCTCACTTTGTAAAAGGACATATTGTCCACCACAATGTAGCTTCTACAATTATTCTCTGTTTTAATAAAACAAGTTTCCTTGTGGTTTTATTTGCTTTGTGTTCTCTCTTTTTTTCTGACATTCTATCAGTGGTATCAGAGCGGTCTGCTTTTTCTCGATCCTTCTTTGCATGTCCCCAACGAAGTCGGGTTATAAGGATTTAGGGCTTGATCTGGTAGAGCCTTTGCAAGATCAGCCTCACAAACCCCGACGGACACCCATGGGGGACGAAAAGAAAGATGAGGGAGTAGGAAATCCTATCAAAATATTGCTCGAGGAGGCTCTCGAAAAACAAAGAAAAATATTTTATTAAAACAAAGAATAACTGTAGAAGCTACATTGTGGTGGACAATCTATCCTTTTACAAAGTGAGGCTTGTTATTTATAACCTCTTTTTGAGTTACAATACCATGAGTAGATACCATAGGTGGATACCATGGGTGGATACCACTTATAATACCATGGGTAAATTCCATGTGTGGATGAATACCATGGGTCAGTTCCATTTATAATACCATGGGTAAATTCCATGGGTGGATGGATAACATGGGTGGATGAATACCATGGATGGATGCCATTTTCCATTTAGATCGGAATGTGTGTATAAGCCACACAACCAAATGCTCTCATGTGGGTGAAAAATTATTTTATGCCACTCCATGCTTCTTCTGGAACTCTATTCATGACACTCTTTGTTGGGCATCTATTTAGCACATATGTTGCACAATGTACAGCTTCAACCTAATATTAATTTGGAAAATGTTTTTCCTTCAACATGCTTCTTACCATATCCATGATGGTTCTGTTTTTCCTTTCAGCAACACCATTTTTCCGTGGTGTATACCTTGCTGTAAATTTCTTGTGAATCCCAATTTCTCTGCAAAAATGTAGAAAATATTTGGAGATATATTCTCCTCCTCTATCAGTCCTTAACATGTTTATGTACTTCCCACTTTGATTCTCCACAAAAGTTTTAAAGTGGAATAACTTCTCAAAGACTTCACTCTTCAACTTCAAGAAATATACCCATGTTTTTCTTGTGTAATCATCAATAAAGGTCATCATATAGTGGTTGCCTGCTAATGATGGTGTTTGCATTGGTCCATATAAATTTGAATGGACTATTTCTAAGGGTGCTTTTTCCCTTATACTCTTTCCTGATGGAAATATTTCTCTGTGTTGTTTGCCCAAGATGCAACCTTCACAAAAGTTTTCTAGTTTTTTAATCAATGGTAATCCCTTTACCATACCTTTTCTGTGCAATAAATTTAGGCCTCCAAAGTTGAGATGTCCAAATCTCAAATGCCATATCCAGTTTTCATATTTTTCTTCTCTTTGGTAAGTCTCTTGAGTTACAGCTTCCATTGCAACTCATTTCTTCAAATATTCTCTAATTTTGAGAGGAAACATTCTATTTTTTGTCATCTTCACTTGTGCAATACATTTCTTGCTTGGTGGTTTATCCATGATGGTGCACACATCGTCTTCAAAGAATACATTGTAGCCTTTTTGACTGAGTTGTCCAATGCTCAAAAGGTTACACTTCATACTGGGTACATAGTATACATCTGATATGGATTTTCTTTCTCCTTTTCTTGTCAAAACACTTACTCTACCTTTACCCATGACAAAGACTTTGATGTCTATTTCCAATGTTACTTGAGACTTCACATTTTTATCCAACATGGAAAACATAGAAATGTTTCCAGTATATGGTTGCTACATCCTGAATCTAGAAACCATATATCTTCATTTTTCTCTTCAAACATATTACATGCTAAAAATAAATTCTCTTGACTCGGAGTCTCTTTAGTAAAGTTAGCACTGGGTCTATTACCCATGTCACTGTGTTTCTTTCTACATTCATTGGCATAGTGCCCATACTTTTTACAGTAATGACATTGGACTTGGGATTTATCATACCTTTGTCCATGTGCTTGATTTTGTGCTTTTTTTTGGCTACTGCCTTGGCTTTGATTCTGACTTTGGTTGTTTCCCCTTCCAATTGTACTTGCAGGGCTATTTATTCCTCCTCTATTTTGGCTTCTTCCTCAACCTCTTCCTCGGTAGTTTGATCTGCCTCGACCTCTTCTTCTTCCAAAGGACATTTGGGTCTTGAAGGCATGCTCCAAAGATAAGTTTGTTGTTCTGTTCAGTCTTTGTTCATGTGTCATCAATGATACATGAAGCTCATCAACATTAAACATTGAGAGATCCTTTGTCTCTTCAATGGTTGTTACTATCACATCAAATCTTGAGGGTAAGCTCCTCAATATTTTCTCCACTATTCTTCTTTCTTCTACTGTCTCTCCATGAGATCTCATTTGGGTAACCAACCAGTCAACAGTGTGAAGAATGAGTCTAAGCTATTAGACTCTTTCATGCAAATAATTTCAAACTCTCTTCTCATTAATTGAAGCCCATACCTTGATAGGTTGTCTGGAGGGTATCCCATGCTTCCTTGGACTTCTCTACTGCTGCAATTCTTGGAAATATGCTTTCATGCACTGTTTGATAGAGATAGAAGAGTGTAGAAATTTATTAATACTGATGTATTACCGAATTATCCCGATCTAACAATATTTATCTTCTTGCTAAATACAAAATCCTTCCACTCTTCAACTTGCGGAAATTTAAAACTCAATTGCAAACACATGTGAATAAATTCAATCGCACATAACATAGTTGTTTAACAGGAAAGCTTAAAGCTAGAAAACCCCAACTACCATATATTATGTATATCAATGGAATCATGTCATAATCTCATACAAATCTTAGTACATCAAGCTCTCAATACAATCAACAGTCATTACACACTGTCATGCAGAAATTTTCATATCTATGCACCAATTTCTTGCCTCCTGACAACCTGCCTCCACTGCCAAATCCCTGCTGAAGAAGACCCCTGAATGAATTCGAATTAGCCTTGCCTTGACTGTGCAATCCTCATTGGAAACTCCAATATGTGCCAGATGCATTGAATGCTTCACTATAGTCACAACGGATAGTCCATCTCACCCTTTCACCTATCTCTCCACTGGGTCTCCACTAGAACTGACATGCAAATAGTTAACTGTTGTATTTTTCAGTTGTTAGTGAGTTATTAGTTGTGAATTAATTAACTAATTAATTCACTAAACTCTCACTAGTGTATCTTTCAGTTAGACTAGATACAACTAGCTCAACTGAGTTTAACTCACTTAACTGAGTTAAACTAAATAAAAACTCCCATAACTACTCTTCCAACTCTGTCATAACTTTGCCACTTCAGTTCTAACTGAGTCCTCCATGCATGAGCCACCAATAACCCTAGGAATTGTGTAGTTCCTTCAGCCCACTAATTTTCCAAATCTGTTCACTAAAATAAAGTGCTCCAAGAGAATAAGTTGATATTTATTGTCGGATTATTATTAAGGGCTAATAATAATCGACATGCACCTATTTTTAGATTGACGATCTATAAATAGACTTCGCCCAATATTCTAAAAATAGAATTTCATCTATTTTTCACATTTGACCAACCATCTACAAATAGCATCCTGCAACTTATAGAATATGCTCACCATGTCTAAAAATAGACATACACCTAAAAATAGCCTACGGGCCCCACTTAGTGAAGGTGCTTACTTTTCACTAAGCTCATCATCTTATTGAATCTCAACACTCCCTCTCAACAATATAGGGATTATCCTTCACCCCGATCCTACCTCTATGGTATTCAAATTTGCTCCTGCTGAGCGCCTTCGTCAGAATATCTACATCACGATCTTCCGTAGGAATGTACTAAAGCAACATGATCTTCCACTACACACAATCTCTGATATGATGATACAGAATATCAATATGTTTAGATGTATCATGAAACATAGGATTAATCGAGAGTTTAATGCAACTCTGATTATCACAATGTATCACTGTAGGATCTAAATAAGAACCGACCAAACTAACCAGGATCTTCCTCATCCAGATAGCCTCACATGCATCTTGACTTGCTGCCATGTATTCTGCTTCCACTGAACTAAGTGCCACAGATATTTGTTTCCTATTGTACCAAGAAAATGTTGTAGATCCGATACTGAAAACCCTTCCTGATGTGCTCTTTCTATCCGTTGGGCTGCCTGCCCAATCTGCATCTCTGAAGCCATGCAACTTCACCTCATCCGTCTATCTGTACCGTAATCCATACTCATATGTGCCCTTGAGATACCTCGGGACATGCTTTCCTACCTTCCAAAAGAGCTTGGTAGGCTTAACCATCGCTTGAGAAATTTGGTTCACCACATAGCATATGTTTGGTCTTGTATTAACTAAATACATGAGTGAACCCACCAACTATTGATAAATGGTGGCATCTACTACCTCTGCCGATGTAGCATCCTCTTTCCTCCAATTTCCTGGAAGAGGAGTATCCATGGGCTTGCAATCCTCCATGTGCAACTTACAAAGTATCTTTCGAGCATACTTGCCTTCAGACACAAATAGTTCACCTTCTCGCTGCCATATTTCCAATCCAAGGAAATAATGAAGGAGGCCCAAATCCTTCATTTCAAACTCCTTTGCAAGATCTACCTTGCATGAGTGTATCAACTGCTCATCACCCGTTAGTATTAAATCATCAACATAAAGAACAATGATTAAAATAGTCACCTTCCACTACATAATTTAATAAAGCGATCCGCTCTCACTTCGTAGAAGCCAAGTCCAAGAAATAGATGTTGGATCCATGTACCAAGCATCGGGTGTTTGGAAGAGCCTATATAACACTTTTTTAGTCTGAGCACACATGCATTTGTTGTCGAAGATTCAAACTGTGTCACCAATGACACCTCTTCCAATGATCCCATTGACAGAAATAGTTTTCAAATCCATCTGATGAATGTGCCAACCCATCTATGCTAAGAGAGAAAGGATGGTCCTTATGGAAGAATACCGTGTGACAGGTGCAAAGGTTTCTTCATAATCAATCCCCTCGAACTATGAGAAGCCCCGGGCAACAAATCTTGCCTTATGCTTCTCGACACTCCCATCAACAACTTGCTTTACCTTGTAGATCCATCTTGATCCTACGAATGACTTACCCACCTGCCTTGGAACAATCTCCCAAGCACTGTTTCTGAAAATGGAGTCATACTCCTTCACCATGGCATCTACCCATGTGGGCTCCTGCACTGATTCTTCAAAAGAAGATGGCTCTGTCATGATACACTTGCTCATGACAGCCATGTATCTAGTAAATCGGTCAGGTGACTATCTCTGTTTGCACTGTGATGTAGGGACTCCTACATTCTGTGTCGCATCAAGCTTCAGTCTCTCAGCTTCTGTGGTACGCTTTCTGCCAGTTCTGATGTTTGGTTCTACATGAGTGGACTCCTCCACTCCATGAATCTTCTCATGTGGCTGATCCACATCTAGAGGCTCATCTTTGGGAACAAGAAGTTCCTCCTCTGCATGCAAGTGTAGCTCCCTCTACAAGACTGTTTGGCAAATACACACGATAATTATGGGGTGTTTTTGTGTACCCCACAAATATCCCAACTTCTACAGTTGGCTCCAGCTTCTTTCTAGCGTCCTTTGTTGACACATGAATGTAAATAGATGAGCAAAAAATCTTGAAATGAGAAATATCAGGCTTCTTACCAGTAAAAGCTTCTTCACGTGTACTCATGCCAAGTAATCTATGAGGAAAACGGTTTTGCACATAAACTGCAGTGTTGCATGCTTCTGCCCACAAGTGCATTGGTAGGCCCTGGTCATGCAGCATAGCTCATGCAAAAGTCACTATCATTATGTTCTTCCTCTCCACGACCCCATTCTGCTGTGGGTTATGATGCGCTATGAGTTCTCTTCGAATTCCTTCTTTGCTACAGAAGTCTTTAAATTCGTTCGAGATATTTTCACCACCATTATCGCTCCGCAGAGCCTTCACTTGCTTCCCCGACTCCTTCTCCACCAATGCTTTAAACTCACAAAACTTTGAGAATGTTTCACTCTTCTTCTAGATGAAGAAGATCCAGCATCTATGAGAATAGTCATCAACAAAAATAACATAATACTTGTGTTTTTCTATTGAAGAAATCGAGAAAGGTCCACACATGTCTGTGTGAATTCTCTCCAGGATCACCGAAGCACGACTCTCCTTCTCATGAGAGGTGGTCTTAACAAAATTACCCATAGTACATCCCTTGCATTGATCTGACTACGCAAGAGTACCCTTGGGAAGTCCAGTAGAAATCTGCTGCAAAATTTTCAAGGCGCCATGGTGAAGATGGCCCAATCTCCTATGCCATAATTTTCCCTCATCCCGGCTCACCACTTCTTCTGATTTGCCCATCATTGCAGCGTAGCCATCTACCTCCATCTTTTAGAGATTCTTAACTCGAATCCCTATCCTCTTGGTTTGAACTGTTGTTTTATGTCGCAGGAAAGCTTTTCCATCGCTGAAAACAACGTCATAACCTCTGTCCTCCAACATTGCGACCGAGACGAAGTTCTTCTTCAGACCTGGAACATGCATAACATATTTCAACAGAAATGGTTTACCTGACTCCCTCTCAAAGGTAATGGTTCCAATGCTCGTCACACAGTATCTACCATCGTCGCCCATCTCTATATGCATTTGGAGATCCTTCTCCTCCAAGTCACTAAACAACTCCTTGTCTCCTGTCATATGGAAAAATGCACCACTTACAAGATACCACACCGATCCCATAGAGCTTTAAACCAAGCATGCGATCAAAGAGAAATCAAGTTCAAATTGCGAGGCTAAGGCCTCTCTAGCTGCAGCTCCAACAACCTTCTTGTTCTTCTTTTTCTGTGGGCATTGAGTGGCGAGATGCCCATGTTCGTGAAAGTGAAAACACTTCACCTTGGACAAATCCAGCTTCTTGCCTTTAGCCTAAAATTTTGGATGGAATTTCTTCCCCTTCCCTTTCCTTGCTTTGGTAGCCAAATCAAAATTCTCTTCATCATCATTCTTCGATGAAGAGCCATCCCTAGTATTCCGCCTTATCTCCTCCTGCACAAGATCCAACCAAAGTCGCTCCCAATCCGGTAGTTTCTCCCGTCCATTGACAAAGTCTTCGTAGCTATGCCAACTCTTTGGAAGCCCAAGGAGAGCCAAGCTCACCAATTCATCATCCACAACTGTAATCCCCACACTTCCCAGCTCATCCCTACATTGGACAAACTTCGTGAGATATTTTGGAATATTGTCGCCCTTCTCCATTTTGATTTTTCTGAGCTTATCTTTTAGTGCCAACTTCCTATGGTCACCGTAGCTTTGGAAAATATCTGTCAAAGCCTTTCACATTGCAAATGGAGTGGATTTCCCGTGAAGGCTTGACACAATATGGTCTTTCACACCTTCCAATAGAATTCTTCTTGTCTTCGCTACCTTCTTTTTCCATGCGTCAAGTAATGCAACATCGCTACAAGTAGGCTTAGGAACATCGCTATCAATGAAATTTTTCAGTCCATTATCTTCAAGAACTGCCTCCATCCTATCCTTCCAGGCTATGTAATTTGAGCTACCCTCAAGGGCATACTCCAATCGCAACTCATTAAAAGACATTTCAATGAATACTCAACTGTCGCACCAAAAAATTTCTGCAGCAAATTCTAATTGTCCACCAGCACAAAACTCAACACCTCTTCACAATTGCAATCTCCAGTGATCAATACTTCTCCGATACCATGTAGAAATTTATTGATACTAATTTATTACCAGATTCTCCTAATCTAACAATATTTATCTTCTTGTTAAATACAGATTCCTTCCACTGTTAAACTTGTAGAAATTTAAAACTCAATTGCAAACACATGTGAATAAATTCAATCGCACATAACACAGTTGTTTAACGGAAAGATTAAAGCTAAAAAACCCCAACTATCATATATTATTTATATCAATGGAATCATGTAATAATCTCATACAAATCTTAGTACATCAAGCTCTCAATACAATCAACAATCATTACACACTATCATGTAGAGATTTGCATATCTATGCACCAATTTCTTGCCTCCACTGCGCAATCCCTGCTGAAGAAGACTCCTGAATGAATTCGAATTAGCCTTGCCTTGACTGCGAAATCCTGATTGGCAAACCCAATGTGTGTCAGATTCATTGAATGCATCACTATAGTCACAACGGATAGTCCATCTCACCCTTTCACATATCTCTCCACTAGGTCTCCACTGGAACTAACATGCAAGTAGTTAACTATTGTATTTTTTCATTTGTTAGTGAGTTATTAGTTGTGAATTAATTAACTAATTAATTCACTAAACTCTCACTAGTGTATCTTCATAGACAACAGATACAACTAGCTCAACTGAGTTTAACTCACTTAACTGAGTTAAACTAAATAACAACTCCCATAACTACTCTTCCAACTCTGTCATAAATTTGCGACTTCAGTTCTAACTAAGTCCTCCATGCATGAGCCACCAATAACCCTAGGAATTGCGTAATTTCTTCAGCCCACTGATTTTCCAAATCTGTTCACTGAAACAAAGTGCTCCAAGAGAATAAGTTGATATTTATTGTCATATTATTATTAAGGGCTAATAATAATAGACATGCACCTATTTTTAGATTGACGATCTATAAATAGACTTCGCCCAATATTCTAAAAATAGAATTTCATCTATTTTTCACATTTGACCAACCATATACAAATAGCATCCTGCAACTTATAAAATATGCTCACCATGTCTAAAAATAGACATACACCTAAAAGTAGCCTGCGGGCCCCACTTAGTGAAGGTTCTTGCTTTTCACTAAGCTCATCATCTTGTTGAATCTAAACAAAGACGGCTTTTGAGTCCTTCCTCCTATTACTCTTCATCAAATCCTTTTCTGCATGTGTTAAGGCATTAAACTCATTTGCATCAGCTGGTTCTTTAAATCCATCTTCAACCAGTTCCCATAAATCTTGAGATGCAAACAAGGCTCTCATTGTGATTGCCCAATAGTCATAGTTCTTTCCATTTAACTGTGGGAGTTGAATATTTCCCATACTTGTGCTTGTGCTAGCTCCTGCCATTGCTAGCCTTGCAGAACTATGCAAAAAAAACTTGACTGTGTATCTTAATCAAACTTTCTCACTACTAGAGAGATAACCTCTGTCTCTGAAAATTTCCTTTTACAACTCCCTGGACTATAATCTTTTAAACTTGTTGAACCTTCGCTCTACTGGAGAAATGTTTCAACAATATTGTTCTTATTTTTCCTCCAGCTTCTTCAGCAACTGCTGAGAGCCAAGACCATCTCTGATACCATGTTGGAATTTCTGATAATTCTTTAACACATAGTGAGGAATAATATTTCCTCTGTCAACACAAAGATTTCAAAATAAATTAGCAAATGGAGCCAAAAAAAAAACTCTATATTTCATTAAGACATTTCAATTGTTACAAAAAAAATTGTCTTCGGAACTATTGTTCTAGATTTTCGCAGCTCCTCTGCTCTGTTGCACACGTACACAGTGTATTTTCTTTGAGCACTCTGCTCTTACACAGTATTACACACTGCTCTCGGCATACTGCAATACTCTCTATCTCACAGCACATATATATAGCTTATCTTTATGTATTGTAAACATATATGTTTACAATACATATTAAAAAAAAATAGCCTAAGTATAAGACCCTTTGAAATAAACTCATGTCGCGGCATTTTACAAAAAACTTTATATAAAACAAAACATTACGATATGCATTGCGATATGTTTATTGCATAGAACGACGAGCCAAGTTACATCATCTCCAAACCTTGCGATAAATAAATGAGGAGGCAAATGCGAAGAGTTTTTGCATCGATTAAAGCACCGGTTGACTGGACTTTAAAACCTTGCGATGAGTTTTTATTGGTCGGAGGGCTTGTGACGTGGCCATGGTGGGACAATATTATTGCGCGATCGCGAAAGGTTGCCGACGTAGACGGGAAAACTTGCGAAATGACGCCAATGCAGGTTGTTTGACATGGACTGGAGGGGTCCACATAAACTTGCGTGGAGGGTTTTAAATTTAAAACAAATGGCGCGAGAGTAAAGGTGGTAGGTGCGAAGGGTTTTAAGGCGGGAGGTAACATGGTGCAGACCACGATTTACAAAATCAGAAAGGGCTACAGCCATAAAAAAAAATGACTATTGTAGGAGATTTAAAACATAAAATTGAATTCACTATTGAGTGTAAACATTAAAACAAGTTTTCGACTGCTCCTGTCCTTGAGTTTCAAACCAAAATTGAAATTTGTTGTCCTATTGCTCAGGTTGTAGTTGGGGTTAAATTCTAAGAAAATCACCCTTCATAGCATAAGAAACATTTAGTCCTATCCAAAAAAACCACCGAATTTCACTCAGGAATTTCATCCTGTTGTAATGAAAGAATACACCCAATAATATGAAGGATCTTGTTCTGCCAAATATGGATCATCTTCAAATCTGGCTTCTCGTCCATGGCAGAAATTTGATTTTCAAAGGGATAATCTTCATTGAAGGATATTGAAGGAGATTATTGGTCTGCAAATATGATTAGATCATGTAATAAAGATAAACCCTCGAACACCTCAAAATAGTTATCTGAAAAAAAGGGGGTCAATTAGGGTGATATCGAGTACCCCCGAAAGTGGGAAATGCCCACTAGGGTGAAAAGAGATCCCACTAAAGTTACTACAATAATTTTCAATCTTGTAAATACAAATTTCAATCTGCTATCAAAAACCTTTCAGGCTGGCATAATGCACAACTCTGATTCCACTATAAGATTCTAAACAATGAAATAATCAACATATCCGGCACATTAAGGTGCTCTAATAAAAAAATTCTCAACAAAACACTGAACACATCTAGAAGAATGTAGTTTTCATTTCAATTAATACTTAGAAAACGAGACATGCCCAAATACAAGAAAATAATGGATCCCCTGCCTCAGCGTACACAATTTCTCGATGAACAAGAAAATAAAAATACTGAAGCACAAATGTGAACCCTAGATGGATCCACCAACAAACCACTGGGTTTTCGTCTTGGGATCAAGCTAGAACTAGCAATGCCAATTTCTCAACAAAACACAAATAGATAGACAAGTCTGGATACTCCCACTGTGAGGCTCCTGTCCCCTTTTATAGGCTTGATGGACTCTCTAGAAAAATTATTTATTGTTTTTCCTTAAGAAACGAGACAAATACCATGGGTAAATACCATGGGCAGATTCCATCCACTATGACCATATCAAGAAAAGGGAATATAACAAGTTTTATGAAACCTAGTTCTCCTTGTTTAGTTGATTAGACAGGTCCATTTCCCTTCCAACTGTTTTAGTATCATCAATTATACTTTTATAGTCAGAGTGTGAGGATAAATAACCCTCTTCTTCCATTTTTGAAGCTAAAACCTTAAGATTCAATTGAATGATCACTTACCTAAAATTATAAAACATATATACATTTGAAAAAACATGGAAAAGAGATTCTTATCCTTGCATATTTATCTCAACTTTATTATGGAGAATATAAACTTTGTTGCAATACCATGGCCTATGAATACCACATGCCCAAAAAAAACCATGACTCATTTTATATGACACTTGTTCATATACCATTTTTTAATTAATTAATTTAAGTAAAAGAGAAAAAAGGGAAAAACTACTTTGTAGATAAATCTCAGCTTATCATTTTTCTATGCTACTAAGAATATTCTATAATATTTTATGGAGGATAAATCTCTACCATCAACCTAATAATTATAAATAATTAAATTAAAATTCCAAAAACCTTTTTTTAGAATATACAAGCTTATGAGTATAATAGATTCCTTTACTAAAATTGATCATTTAAAAAATAAAATGCAATTCAAAATCTAATTAATATGACATCAGTAAAATACACTCTACTAAACTTTGTGTATAAAGTCCACTAAACTATGTGTATAAAAATAATTCAATATATTGAAGAAACTAACCCTACAATATAAGAAGAGATTTGCAAATATTTACAAATAATTGAAAATTGTAAAGAAACTTGCCATCATAGAATCATAGTTACCCAATTTAAATTTGAATTCAGATTTAGATTCACATTCAATTCAATATGGAAAACCTGAAACAACGTCATGAAATCTCAATACTTCTATTTATTTATCTCCAACATTAACCTCTAATATCTAAGATGTTAAAAATTAGTCATATTTAGGATAGTCCACAAGTAATGAGGGACAACATGCATTAGATTTACTAATAAAAACTCAAAACTAAAATTAATGTAAAAAATGAAATATGAAATGCTGATATTCAAGATTAAAAATGAAATATTGAATATTAAAAATAAACTTAAAGTAATCTTTACATACAAAAAAAATTATATCTTAACAATGAATCCATAGAAATTTTGAAAATATAAAGGCATCCCCATCTCTAAAAAGAGAAGGCATATATTTGCAGGATTTCAAATTGTGTTGGAAAATTTAAAGAACAGGGGAAATGCTTTTCCCTCAATACACAGTTTACAGAGAGATATGCGGAAAATTTCTTTAAACAATGACAACATAGTTATATAAAAAATGCACAGAGCCACACACACCCAAAGATATAAAATTAGAGACGTTTTTTTTCATTCCTCTGCTTCTTCTACATCTACAAAATCAAATAAAAAACATAATTTTAAATACAGAGTGGTGGAGCTTGAAAAATTCAATGCTCATTCAAAGCTGGACCGGACCGGTAATCACACGAACCGTCCTTCTACCGTGTTAAACTTTTGTTCATAAAATAACGCACAGACCTCGTACACCCAGAGTCGAAACCCTTTAGGTTTTAGCGTTGAAACCATATCGCATCTGCGACGATACCGCACATCATATCTCGGCAATGACAAGTTTTACTTGGGCGCTATCCTCCTGAGCTTGCGATTGCGATATGCGATGGCGATATCGCATCGCAACTTTCAACACTTAACCTGTGACAACTTAATGAAAAACATATAAACTGGCGATTGCGATATGCGATGGCGATGTCACATCGCAACTTACAACAAACAACTGCGATGTGTTAACACTTAAACAAAACAATCACCGATTGCGATCTGCGATGACGATATCGCATCGCACCATTGCAAGGTTTGAGACGGAGAAAAAAAGGTAAGAACTAAAGTTTGCGAAGCGTGATGTGCGACGCGTTAAACGGTGGGCAATGCAAAAAAGGCACGGGTTAGGAAAAACAGGTAAGACAAAGGTTTGTTGCGGAAATGGTAATGCGTATAGGTTAGAGGGGTCCCACCGATATCGCATCGACGGAGTTTGTATGATTTGGAAATTGCGTTGTGCGGAAAAACTTAAACCTTGCGAGGTGCACAGTGTGGTCAAGAGGTAGGTGACATCGCAGGAAAGGTTTAATACATAGTGGTGGTCGGACACCATTTTCTGAATATTATGGAAATTGCGTGAAGTATATAAGCTTGTGGATTTAAATGTTTGTCCATACAGATTTTCTATGCATGGAGCTTGCCCTTCCCTGCAAAAAAAAAACATGTAAGTGATGGTATGGCTGCTGCTAGTTTATTCAA
The DNA here is from genome assembly GCA_034641835.2 of Pinus albicaulis. NCBI lineage: Eukaryota > Viridiplantae > Streptophyta > Pinopsida > Pinales > Pinaceae > Pinus > Pinus albicaulis. The sequence goes on along the minus strand of JAXQQM020078819.1, from coordinate 62,210 downwards.
AGTTGTGATTGGAGTAATTTCCAACCAGTTGCCCTTGGTTAATAAATAAAGGCTGAAACATCCACAAATGGATAGATTAAATTTTTGTAAGAATTTGATAACTGAGTTAGTAGCTTTTTCAGCAGAGTTAAAGCTTCTCTTAACTAATCTCTATCTAATCCAATTTTTTTCTAACAATAATAAAAGCTTAAATAACTATAAACAAACTTAGAAAATAAATTGAATTCCCCATGGGTGATCATAGTTTTGCAGTACGCTACAACCTGGTAATCGCGATCCTCCAAAGAATTCTCAAGATAGACGAAATGTGTTTCAATTTTATTTTGTTTTATTAATATAAAATGTACCCGTTTAAAAAAATAATTAATATAAAATCTGTAAAATGCCTTACCGAATTTACATATTAATATACTAATATACTAACGGAACGGAATTATTAAAGTATTCAATTCTTACGCCAATTCCGCCAGGATTCAATGTTGCGCAGAAACTGGACCGCCTATAAAAAGCAGGAGTCAGATGTTGCGAAGAAACTGGAACGTCTATAAAAAGCATAGTCAATGTTGTAAAGAAACTCGACAGTCTATAAAAAGCAGGAGTCAATGTTGCAAAGAAACTAGACGTTCTATAAAAAGAACGAGTCAATATTGTGAAGAGACTCAGCGCCTAGAAGATGAAGAGATTTTCAAATATATGGATCACATTGGTTCACATGACATATTTTCAATTTTTTTTTTAATTAAGCAATAATTCGGGCAAATTTAACTTTCAATTTTAAGAATAGTTATTCACTAAATTCCCACATTAAAAAGAAACCAATTTTTTGAACAATTTAATTTAATCGGTCATTTTCTCCAAATTTTGTATTTTTTTTCAATAATTTGGACGATTTTAACTTTGAATTTTAAGAATGGTTATTCACTAAATTTTCATATTAACAAATAAAAAATATATCTTAAATTTTATCAAAAAATTAGAAGGGTTGTTTTAAGATTTTTTGGAAATTTTTCCTGTAGGTGTTTTGGTCTCATTTCTCTAAAATTCTGTAGGAATTCATTGAAATCACAAGTTTGATAGATAATCTTGCATATTCAAAATACTCTAGAAAATTTTCAAGATACAAACCAATTTAAATAACACAAATCAAAATTTCACCTCAAAATTTTCTATAATAAACCAATTTACAATTAGCTTCCACCATCATTTAAAAAACAAAAACATACATTGCCAATACAAATTACTCGTATAAAACCAATACAAATTACTCATATAAAATGTATTACTAACAACAAAGACCTAATTACCTGCGTATACCTGAACAAAGAGATTTTCCTACTTACTGAAATTTCTCTGGATCTCAACCAAGAATGGATTAAATAACCCAATCTGTAACCCGAAATCTAAAATCTAATTTCAATTGAAGAAGATTCTTCTGCAGAAGAGTACAATAAAGGTTGTTCAGGTGCAGCGGAGGAGGAATTGGAGGGCAAGGGAGGATTGGCGACGTCGTCTCCATTGCCTTGTAGCATTTGAACCACCCTGCTCATACCTGGGCGATCTTTGTAGTTGTACTGAATGCACCATAATCCTACTTTAGTCATTCGTGTTGCCTTCTCCTCATCTTCTGCTTCCACTTCTCCTCCGGCTCTCAATCTCATTCCCAACTCCCCTCTCTCAAGCACCTTGAAAGCCTATTCCGGAAAGTAAAACTGACTGGATTGGCTAACCTTCCCGTCGAAATTCTTTCTTTCCCCAACCATCTCTAGCAAAAGCATTCCAAAACTATAGACATCTGATTTGTCTGTAACAGGTCCCAGAACTCTGTCCCACACCTCTGGCGCAATATATCCCGGCGTCCCTCTCGCTGCAGTCATTGAGAAACTTTTGGTGTGAAGTCGGCATCCAGCAATATATTGTGAGGTTTGATGTCGAAGTGTATGATGCGCTTCTCGCAAAGTTGTTCGTGATCTTCTTGATTTGTGAGAACGAATATCTGGTTGGCATTTGATCAGCATATTCCTTTAGGAATTCCTCCACCTTCGAATCAGAGCAGTGAGAAGCAGTCGTGTCCTCTTTGCATATAACTTTATACCCACTAATAATCCTGCTGCTATGAATACAGCCGCTCCAGCGGAAACAACTGCAGTTGTTAAAATGATTTTAGCTATCAAGAAACGTAGACATATCAATCAACAGAACAACGAAAATACTTGCGAGAGAGAATATCTTTACCTATTGGAACGCCATTCGTAGCCTTCTTTCCTGATTCACAAATATGAACAGCAATTAACTTATTGACTTTCTTAACTGAACTTATAGTTCCAAGTAGTTTTGCAAAAGGTTAAAATAGAACATACCATGGGCGGAGCATTTGTCAATACGGGGTCCGTCCTTGCAGTAGCAGAGGAACGACCAATTTGAGTCCGAAATTTTGTAACCACATATCCCTGCACTCCCTTGACATGAAATGCAGGCTTTATCTCTATTTGTATCAGTGGAAACATAACGTGTTTTTTGTTGGAATTTTCAGAATTCCAAAATAATAAAACTGCCTCTTCTAACACAGAGAAATATTCAAAAATTTGCAGACACAGTGACAGATTTTTCTCATAAAAAAAATTCTATTCAGTAAAAAAAAACTTGTTACAATTTTTTCTCACTGCAGAGGAATTACAAACTGTTGACTGCTCCTAACACAGTTCCTACAGTAAATCTCTGTCTATTAAAAATAAACAGCTCTCTGTTTTTCAAAACAGATATACACTGCTGTGTATATTAATTCTGCACTCTGTCTTTTAAAAAAAAACTCAAAGCACTGCTGTGCATATTACATAAAAATAGAACTTCACTGTTCTATATATCAGCAACAACAGAAATTATAATTCTGTTCTATATTTATAACCAAAATATCTAAATTCAATTAATGTGATTTGTTGACTAAAATCACAAAATTCTACCGCTTGAAAAATAACATTAATGGTGCCTTAAATTTCTGTCAGCACCGCATAAAAATTTTTATGGCAAATTTGAATCGTGGCACCATTAAAAATTTCTGTCAACTGCGGGGGGTGGCAATTTGTTAACGGTCGAGCAGGTCGACCCCCCGCACTCGGTCGATTGTCGCCCATCAGCTCGCGGTTTAACTCCACGCTGTTCCAACCATGGTTGCCGCGCTCCCCCTGCAACTCGATCTGCGCAGGTTGAAATTACAATCCGACATTTTTCCAACCTCAACATTAACTTGTTCCATAGTACATCCTCGGATGGACGAATGACCTAAGCTGTAGAAATTGTAATAGACAGTAGCATTGCATTTCCAGAGCTGCCCTCCAGTGGAGTCGAATGCATCCTGAAATGATACATGACAGCGGTACACGTCTAGAGTCCTGTTCTCTTTACCCCAAATTTTGAAGAAGTCGTCTCCATATTCTGAGAGCGGTATCTGAAGATAATTATTACGATGATAAAAAAAATTGCATTTCTTCCCCCCGGTAATAGTGAAGCTGTTACTATGGTTATAAATCCTTAGTATTGTGTAAGTCCGGCCATGAATCTCGATAACTAGACTCGAATTTTGCACACAGTTGATCTGAAACTTAGGGTGACCACAGCCACGGTTTCCTACACCGAAGGGATAATTTATATCCATAGTCCTGCATTTACTAGTATTTTGGCAGATCTCATATTGCGCGTCCCAGCATAACGTGCAGGGGAACAGAGAGGCACAGCAGGCAGTAACTATAAGGAAGATGAGGTGCACAGATATGGAGGGAAGGCGAGGAACATGTAATTCCATTGGGAGAAAATTAAAGGTATAAATAGGCATTGGCCCTGAGATGACAAAAACTAATCCTGAATCGTAACAGCAGGATTCGGCAATATTACTGTTTTTGCAAAAATACTGGTTATAATATCTTTTTTATCATATCTACAAACAGAGGGATCGTATATGAAGGAGAGAAGATTATGAACCGGATAGAAGTCCAGAATGGGATGAGTCTTTTTTTAACCAGGGCGGGGCAATAATCAGGCAGAGGTAGAGTTGGAATGATCCAGACGGCATTGAATCATAAAGTCATCGTTGACCGGCACTTCATGCGAGAATGAAGGAGTGGCTAAAATTAAACGGATAGAAATAAAGGTTCATTGCCTAACCTATATAAACGAATAGTCTAATTCCTTGGGTCCACACTGGGTTATTTGTAATCGGATGCATATAGAAAGTTTGAAATAAAAGATAGCGTGAAAATGAGTAGGGTCGTTTTTATGTTGAAATATCGACGCTCTATTAATCGAACGTCCTACGCCAATGTGACACGTAGCTAGGATGACCACGTTACATTTCTTTTTCTTGAACCGAATGTGACGTGAAACCGGGATGACCATGACTCCTCCAAATGTTACACCAAGTTCGTATACACCTCCCACTCCATTTCGCATTACATTTTACGGATTCAATATTCAAACCGTAATTCTTTCATGCTGAAATCGAAGACCACACATGTTTCTTAATTTTTAGTATTTATACTAGCATGTTTCTTAATTTTTAATTTTTAGTACTTATACTAGCATGTTTCTTAATTTTTAATTTTTAGTATATATATTAGCCATTGTACTAACGTTGCAAAGCAAATGTTTTGAGGCATAAATTTTATGGTGAGATAAATATAAAAATTAGTAAACAAAATTTCATTAAAAGTTAAAATATAATGAGAAATCACTTAATCAAATTCCAAGTTTCAATAGAAAATATTTGATAAAAAAAGTGCTCTTTTTCAATATTAAACTTTCCCTTTTGATCAAAATTTTATAGTCTTTTACCACTTGCTTTTAAGGTGATTGGATTTGCTTTTGCTTATCTTTGGTTAACTTCTTTTGGGCAAGAGGTTGTGAAGTGTACATTTGATGTTGAGATTATTTTTGTCCACAGGTTTGGAACATATTTATTTCTCTTCTCATAGTCATTTTTGTCTCACTTGATCAAAAGCTTTGTCTTTTACATTCTACATTTGATCATGTACCTACCCATAAATTCAACATGTACCCATTTCATATTTCAAGTCTTTTATGATATCTATTTCCCCTAAGTATGAAAAATTCCTACAAGTTACAACTCAATTTTGCTACCTATTAAATAATTTTATGTTATTTTCGATACAACCATCTTATATGCAATTTCACTGAGGAAATAATTTAAAACTTCAGTGAAAAATTTCCAGTCTTCCTCTAATTTCCATTTTCCCTAACAATGCCAAATTTCTATCATTTAGAGCTCAAGCTCATTTTCCCTCCCAAATTATTCTTTACCCATGAAATGATTCTAAGTTAATTTGGTCACAACCATCTTATACGTAATCTTTCTGAGAGCATAATTTATAACTTAGGTGGTAGGGAATAAGCTACCACATGTAGCACTTATTTATAGTTTTTGTCAAGACCAAAGACACTTTCCATCCTTTATTAATCATTTTTCAATGCTAGAGTTGCAATGAATCCTGTGATGAAGGTCAAATCTAAGATATTTGTATGAATTAAGTTCCTTTACATTGATAATTTCATACATAAATATAGTGTAAATGATCTTTTAAAATCTAATTATCACAACCTTTATCTCGTCAATGTTTATTGGTAGACATGTATAATAAGTGAAATCTTGGAAAATTCTTAGTTACTTGATGAGATAAGAGAGACACTACATCAACCCTTCATGTTATGATATCAACCTAAAAATTTATTGTATTTGTATAGCAACCCCTCCCCTATCTCTAATCAACTAGGAATTCTCAAAAAAATCATTTCTAGCTTGTGCATGCCAACAAAATCTATATAATCAAATAAAAATATGAGTTAATTCAGATAAATATCTAGAAAAACTTCAAACTTAAACAGAATCTTAAGTGGAAATATAACAATGAGAAAATGAATAAAGAATGATGGAAATCCTAGTGTTGTGTAATTCCAGTGATCAGTTGTAATTATTGGAGTTGAGTTCGACATATAGTTATTTGAAAGTTAGGGTGACTAATTCCATGCTTCCTAGTATAACAAGAAACTTAAAAGTCATGTTACCAAATGTACTACTTGTACTAGACCTATATTTTTTAAATACTCATATTATGTGTCCAAGCATAGTGCGAAATGGAATAGAGAGGCACAACGGTCAATAAGGGTAGTGAAAACGAGGTGTATCAGAGGGAGGTAGGGTAAGGAACACATAATTCCAATGAGAGTAAATAAGAGGAAAATGCTTCGACCTCGGGAAGCAAACAATCCCCTAATATAAGAGTATTGTGTTTGGCTAATAATGAATCAAAGGTAGTAACTTTTTTAGAATGATTAAGTAGACATTGAATTTTCAAGTCAAAAAACAATGTTCAATAAAGTCAACATGTTCCTTGCATAGTACAAAGTGGTGAGAGATATAAAATTCAAATGAAAATATCAAATGAAAATATTTTTTAGAAACATATATTATATAAATAAATGCTTATCGAATTATAAAATTATTTAACTAATACTAACTTAATTAGAAAGGAAAGTGGGTTTGATTGTGAGGAAAACTCCACATTTAAGTGTGTTTGAGCTAGAGGCGATCTGGGATGGGTGACCTCCTAGGAAGTCTTGGTTTACTAGGTGGAAACCCCGGAAGTGATGATTGACATTATGTGATTCATTTCACTAGTTTCAATCCCACTTCTTCACCCCTGTGAGCATTACCCGATGAAATGCAGTTGAATCCCAAAAAATGATATATAATATAATGCATTGTGAAAACCCCTCAATATTTAAATACAAGGAGTGAAGGGAGCTCTATTTGAATGGTTCATTAGGCACAATACTTTCTAAGGTTTTGAAAATGTGGTAGCAAGCTAAATGCGTTTGATAGTGGGGAAAAAACCACAGTTAAGCGCGCTTGAGCCAGAGACGATCTAGTATGGGTGATAACCTAGGAAGTCCTCGTTACCAGGTGCAAGCCCTGGAAGTGATGATTGATGCTATGTGATTCATTTCACTAGTTTCAATCCCACTTCTTCACTCCTATGAGCATCACCCGATACACGAGGCAATGAGTGCTAAGCGGACTATTAAAAAATCATGAGAAATTAGTGAGTTATGACTACCTCTCATGGAATTGATCATAAATGAATGACTTACTTAATGCAGTTGAATCCCAAAAACTGATATCTAATATAATGTAGTGTGAAAGCCCCTAAATACTTAAATATTGGCATGCTTAATATTAATACTAACATAATGTTCAAATTAAAAAAAAATACATAATGTAATCTACTAACTCATTATAAATTTTTTAAATTTTAATTTTTTATAAAAATATTAATTTTAATATAACTTCACCCTCCATTCCGATAAATTGAGGAACTTTGTCCTTTCCAAATTATCTTAAAGTCTTTAGTAATCGCTAGATGGAACAAAACTTGCCATATTTTAAACTAACTCATCGGAGCTCTCAAATATCTCTATTTCATGCGAATTAATTTCATTTACATATATTTGAGTACAACGAAGCTAATTCAATTTATGTTTAATGTTATAATCAAACTTAAAAGTTGGACCAAAACAAGTGACTAGGAATAGGAGCATGATGAAATACGGCTCGGTAGATAGGTTTATCCCTAAACCTTGACAGTTGGATTCTGACATAATTTTAGCTAAACCCTGACCTTTGATGAGCTTGCTAGGCTTTATTTCCATTTCATATTCCTAGATATTCACGATCCATTTTCCCCTTTTCCCTTCACTGCCGCCTTGCACAAAAATGTCCTTGACCGCAACAGTGGGTACGTAAGTTGTTATAGCAGACCGTAACACATACACCCGAAATGCTTTTAGAGATTTGACCAGAGTGTACGCCTGCTTCTCCAGAATGTTGTATTTCAGTTCTGCGTCTCGAAGGACCTGGCTAAAGAATGCAATTGGTCGTTCATGCCCTTCACCGTTTTTTTATAGCAATATTGTAGCTATATTGTGAGGGGAGGTGAAAGAAAATATCATGAACGGCTTCTCATAGTTCGGGCTAGCCAACACTAGGGCTACCGAAAAATCTTGTTTGATCCTGTTAAAAGAATCTCTTGACTGGGGTGTCCACTTTACCTCATTTCTTTTCTTTAACATTTCAGTGATATTTCAGACGATCTCAGCATAATTAGGTATGAATCTTCTTAAAAAATTTATCCTTCCCAGAAATACCTACACTTCCTTCTTATTTCTTGGCAGGGAGATGCCATTTATCACTTCCGCCCATTTGGGATCAATTTTTACTCCCTCTTTTGTCACTATATGCCCTAATAACTTCCCTTCTTCCAAGGCGAACAAGGACTTTTGTGGGTTCAGGGATAAACCATACCTACGACATTTGTCAAAGGTTCCCCTGAGATGCTCTATGTGCTTGGCATCATTTTTTTGAAAAGTTGGTAATTTAATCCAGGTGGATAACTATGAAATTATCCTGATCCCCTATGAAAGAGATATCCATCACACGCTAGAATGTGGCACCGACGTTTATCAGGCCGAAGGGCATCTGAGCATACATGAAGGTTCCCTAAGGCGTGGTGAATGTTGTCTTCTTCTAATCTTCAGGGAGTATTGCCACCCGATTATACCCCGAGAATCCGTCCATCATAGACATGCGAGAGGATCCTACTACCTTCTGTAGGATGTGGTCCATCTTGGGTAGAGGATAATTATCTTTGAGTGAAGCCCGATTCAAGTTCTGGAAGTCCACGCAAAGCCTGCTTTCACCATTATTTTTCCTTACTGGAACCAAGCTTGCAACCTAGTCTGAATATCTCAGTGGCATGATGATCTTCGCATGCAACAACTTCTTAATCTCCTTTTCGATAACTGGAAGGAGGAGCGGATTAATTTTCCTTAGCTTTTGTTTATGAGGCTTGGTGTCTTCTTTGAGAGGGATCTTATGTTGTATGATGTCTATATCGAAATTCTTTAGATCCTAATATGACCAAGCGAAGACATCCTTATACGATCAGAACAACTTCAGATACTAACCGTGATATTGTTATGAAACCAACTCCAAAAATAGAAGAAAAGAAAGATCAACACCTTGGAAATAAGCCACTTCGATGGGGCAACCTCCTTTACATTACATAAATGAACAATTCTTGGATGATACAAATGAAAAAACCTCCTTCTATATATAGGAGTCCATGAGGTCACAATATAATCCTAGCCGACCTAACAATAATAATGTAACTTGGGCACAATAATAACAATATTGGGGTTACAAGGGTACAAGAATAAAAATAAGTGGGCTACACTAACAACAATAAGGGACTACACTAGTAATATAGGGGCCTAACATGCTCCTCTCCTTCAAAAAAGTGTTGTCCTCAACACTTGAGTATCTCTGAGTGCTTTTGTATAAAATTCTCATCCTCCCATGTAGAATCTTCAGTGGGTAAGTTCTTCCACTTGATGAGATATTTTGAAATTGATCAATTTCGTAGCTGTCGATTTCTTGTTTCTGTGACTGCTTCAGGTTCCAATATGATTTACCTTCCTCATCAAGTTCTGGAAATATTGTTTGAACTGGAAGTTTTTCACCTATAACCTTCTTTAAGAATGAAACATGGAAAATTGGATGCACTCACGAAGAAACAGGAAGCTCCAATTTGTATGCCATAGTACCAATCTTTTGCAACACCTTGTAAAGACCATAGTACTATGGATATAATTTATTATCCTTCTTAGCTTGCTTGAGGGACATTTTTTTGTATGGTTGTAGCCGTTAAGATACCCAGTCTCCTACATCAAAACTTCTCTTGCTGTGATGTTGATCTGCATGTTATTTCATTCGATTTTGTGCCAAATTTAGTTTATCTTTTAAGAGTTGGAGAACTTCTTGTTGATGCTCGATGTGATCTTCCACTACTTGAAGCTTATAATTTTCTCTTAAAGATTATGTGATGGGCGGTGGATGATATCCATAAAGTGCCATAAATGGGGTCGTTTTTGTTGCAGTATGGAAGCAAGTGTTATACCACCATTCAGCAAGAGGTAACCACTTGACCCATTGTGATTTTTTATCAGATAAAAAACAACCAAAATATCCTTCCAAACATTTATTCACTATCTCAGTTTCACCATCGGATTGAGGATGATAAGATGAGCTATGAGCTAGTTGAGTACCCAAACAAGAAAATAATTCCGTCCAAAAATTTCCAGTAAAAATGGGATCTCTGTCGCTTACAATAATCTTTGGGTATCCATGTAGATTTTGAATTGTTTCCATAAATGTAGTAGCAATTGTACTTGCTTTAAATGGATGAGATAATGCACAAAAGTGTGCATACTTGGTAAGTCTATCAACTACCACCATGATGACACTCTTTCCTTCGGACTTAGGTAAACCTGTGATAAAATCCATTGAAATATCCTCCTAGCATTGACTTGGAATGGATAAAGGTTGTAGAAGACCCGGGGTCTTAATTGTCCCAACTTTGTTTTGCTGGCAAACCAAACATTCCGCCACAAAATTTTGAATATCAGATTTAAGGCCATCCAAAAAAAATCTTTCTTCACCCTGTGGTAAGTTTAAAAAAATCCTGAGTGTCCTCCTAAAGGAGAAGTGTGCAATTCCAAAAAAATATTTTGTTTTAGTTGGGAATTCTTACAAAGATATAAGCGATATTTGTACCATAAGGAATCATTTTTCCAAATAAATGTATCAGATGTACTGGGATCTTTCTGTAACTTTTAATTGAGTGTCCACACTTCTTCGTCCTTCTTCCGTTCATCCCTTGCTTCGGTTATCCAATCTGGCTAGATAATAGAAATGGCACAACATTTCTTCCACCTCTTGATTATTTCTTGAGAGTGCATTTGCAGCAACATTTAGCTTCCCTTTTTTGTATATGATTTCAAATTCATAACCCAAAATCTTTGTGACCAGTTTTGCTACTCTTTTGAATATAGTCTTTGTTCCAAAAAGTGTTTAAGACTATCATGATCAATTTTTACCTTGAAGTGTCTTCCGATTAGGTAAGGTCGCCATTTCTTTAGTGCATGTAGTATTGCTAACATTTCCTTCTCATAAGTAGCTTTCTGTAAATACTTTCGTTTGATTGGACGACTTTCAAAAGCAATGGGTCTTCCTTCTTGCATTAAAAGAACACCAATTCCATTTCCTGAGGCATCACATTCCACAATAAAGGTTTTTGTGAAGTCTGGCGTAGCTAAGACTGGTGCTAGGCACATTTCCTCTTTAAGATTTTCAAAAGCCTTATTTGCTTCAGGATTCCATGAAAATGCATCTTTCTTCAATAATGTTGTTAGACGTGCTGCTATTCTCCCATAATTCTTAACAAACTTGTGATAATACCTTGTTAACCCGAGAAATCCTCACAACTGCTTTATGGTTGTGGGGAATTTTCATTCCTTAATGGCTTTAATTTTGTTAGGGTCTACCTTAACACCCTCGTGAGATACAATATGACCCAAATATTCCACCTCTTGCATTCCAAAGAAACATTTAGATGTTTTTGCATATAATTATTTCTCCTCCAATAGTTTGAGCACCCTGTGAACATGTTGAATATAATCCTTCCAAGACCTGTTGTAGATTAGTATATCATCAAAAAATACTAGCACAAATTTTCTAAGGAAGGGTTTTAAAATGGAATTCATCAACCCTTGAAATGTATAAGATGAATTGGTAAGGCCAAAAGGCATGACCAAAAATTCATAATGACCCTCATGAGTTCAAAATTTTGTTTTCAGAATATCTTTAGTCTTCATTCTAATTTGATGATATCCTAAATGAAGATCAAACTTGGTAAAATAGATTGCTCCATGTAATTCATCCAATAATTCATCAATCACGGGAATGGGAAATTTATCTTTAATAGTGAGCTTATTGAGCTCCCTATAATATGAACACATGCACCATGATCCATCCTTCTTGTGCACTAATACTACTGGAGCAGAGAAAGAACTTTGACTATGTTGAATTATACCGGCCTCTAACATTTCTACAATCATACATTCAATTTTTCTCTTTTGGACATAAGGATATCTATAAGGCATGATGTTAGGAGGAACACTTCCTGGAATCAAATGAATAGCATGATCATCATCACGAATAGGTGGGAGTCTTTTGGGAGTTTCAAAAACATTGGAATGAGTGTCCAAGACTTTTTGGGGATTTGGATAAATAGATGATTTTGATGTTGGAACTTCTAGTGAGCATAATTGTGCAATTACACCTCATTTTTCTTTCTTCAACAACTTTGTCATAAAATTAGAGCTTATTATATTTCGAAGCTTCCCTACGAATACCTTGTAATTTGACTTCCTTTCCTTCCGAAAAAAATTTCAAGAAAAGTTCTTGAAAATTAAAAGTTGTCGTCCCCAAGAATTGTAACCATTGTACTCCTTGTACAACATCATCACCTCCCATTGGAATGGAAAGCATTGGAATATTCAATACATATTCCCCCATGGTTAGCTTGATATTATGGCATTTTCCAGAGCAATTTATAGTTCCTCCATTTGCAATCATCACTTGAGATTTTGGTGCTGGGTATAGGAAACAATTCAATTCCTTGGCTACCTTACAGTGAATAAAATTATGGGCACTATCCGAATAAATAAACACTATTACCTTTTTCTTCTTGATATGTCCTTCTATCTTGAGAGTTTGAGGAGTGGTAATTCCTACCAATGCATTACACGATATGGTCAGACTCATTTCTTCTTCTTCTAGGGTTGGTTCCTAGTGTATACCCTCTTCCTTTGAAGTTTCTTGTTCATTCTATTCCTCCTCTTCACAATCTATGTAAAATAATTTCTTCTTAGCACAATTATGACCTTTAGTATATTTTCTATCACAACTCTAGCAAAGCCCTTTTGCTCTTTTTTCTTCCAATTGTTGTGGTGTCAACCTTGTAGGTTGTGGAAGTCTAGGAGTAGCAACACTTCCATATTTATATATGTGAGTGGTAGGCTTCCTTGTCGCCATGATTTTACATTCAAATTTTCTTGCTAGCCTGAATGCCTTCTCCAATGAATTAGGTTCCCAAACTCGAACCTCATGTTGGATGTTATCCTTTAAAGTCCCTATGAAGATATCAATCCTGTGTTCCTCTGGGATATCAGTTACCCTTATATTCAATTTTTGGAAGTCCTCAATGTGCTCCACCACTGAACCCTTTTTTTAAGATTTATCAATTGGGTAAAGAATGTGTTTCTCTTTGTATCTTGATAATGTGCTATCATTTCCTCCGTAAAAATTTACCAAGTCACAATTTTTTTACGAGAGCAAAGCCATCGATACCATACAAATGTATTTTGTTTTAAATATAAAGTTACAATGCGTACCTTTTGTGTGTTTTGCACATTATTGAGATCAAAATATTTCTACATCTGTAGTATCCATGTTATGGGATCCTTGCCATCAAAATTCCTCATAGAATATGGTGGGTCTTCAATCCAACATTAGAGCTTATGAAATCATGATTAAAATTTATTTTGTTCTCATCATGAGTTTCATCTATTAGCTTTCCGCCATTAGGAATAATTTCTTGTATCAAACTTGTCATCAAACCTTCCATGACTGATTTTAGATCATTCTTCATGTCTTCCATGTCGTCTTTCATTTTTTCATCTATCTTAGCTTCCATGTCATCCATCTTAGCTTCCATGCCAGCTTCCATGCCATCCATCTTAGCTTCCATGCCATTCTTAAAACCATCCATCTTAGCTTCCACGCCTTTCTTCAAACCATCCATCTTAGCTTCCACGCCTTTCTTCAAAAAATCCATTTCATTTTTTGTTTCTCTTTGCGAGAGTGAAATTTGGTGCACTTGCTCTTATAATTTTGATGTGTCATGTTGCACTTATTCTTCTTCATGAGTCATAGTAGAGCCTTCCGAAGGCTTAGTGGGTGTTGAATTCATTTTAGGTGGAATTTTAGAACCCAATACTGATATCTATGCTTCAATATGCCCTTGGAATCACTTCAAACTTATTTTTCAAACAAAGACATGTAATTTGAAAAAATAATACACACCTTTTTCTTGATTTTGAGGACCTCGATATTGAAACTGAATTATCACTATGGTTTTGGATCTTCAATATCTGAAATTTGGTCCAATAGTAGCCCCCATAATATTCGTTCCAATGCCACAGGTCTTACTTGATTTGGATTCTTCAAGGAAAATTTATGCCCAATCTCCCACAATGACCTAATTATGGACAATTTTAGTAGAGAAAACTTGTACGACGTGCCACGTGTCACTCTTCCTCCTTCGGCTCTAAAATTGATACACAGGAAACTATAGTCTATGTAATTGTGTCCACGTTTTACAGAATTCCAATCCGATGATCAGAGGGAGAGTTATGATGATTTTCCCATGATCACCTCTTTGAGATGAAATTCTGGAGCCTGAACAAACCCTATATTCCACAGATCATATCTCCGAAATTGTTGCGAACCAATATCTGAAATTCCTCCACAACATTCCTCGGGATTTTTGCTTCTCTCTGTAAACATTTCAGCTTCTGAAACTTCGTAGAAAAAAATTTATAACAAAAATTCCATGATGTCTTATTTAGGTGAAATTCAAGAGCATGAAAAAAGCCTAACTTCCACAGACCACATCTTCAAAAATATTGCAAACCAAGCTCTGAAATTGTTACATGACGTTCCTCAGGATTTCGGCTTCGCTATGTAGAAATGTAAACTTCTGAACCTTGGTAGAAAAAAATTTATAGCGAAAATTCCGTGATGACCTGTTTGGAGCAGTGAAACCCTAGAATCCAAAGCTTTGATACTAAATGTTATAAAACTAGCTCCAAAAATAGAAGAAAAGAGAGATCAACGCCTTAGAAATAAGCCACTTCGAGGGGGAAACCTCCTTTACATTACATAAATGAAAAATTATTGGATGATACAAATGACAAAACCTCCTTCTATATATAGGAGTCCATGGGGTCACAATATAATCCTAGCTGACCTAATAATAATAATGTAAGGGCACAATAATAAAAATATTGGGGTTACAGGGGTACAACAATAACAATAAAGGGGATACACTAAAAACAATAAGGGACTACACTAGTAATATAGGGACCTAACATATATTCTTCAGTAGCCCCCTTTGATATCTTTACCAATTTTTTATCTTCTTCTGTCCCGATGTTCAAATCTATGATTGGTCCTTCAAGGTCTGTCTTTCTCGAGTTTACCAAGACATCATTTCTGTCAAATAGTTTTTCCAGAGGCACGAGGCCTCTGGGGATGAAATTTCCCTTCAGCTGATGAATGTGGTGCCCAGAAAGCGTCTCCTTCCATCTTCTCTTAGGTTCTCCACTATCATCCTCAACTATTGAATCGATCACTGAATTTAAGAATTCACCCACCATTTCCATGAAGCGTTTGAATTGCTCTTCATCCTCAAAGATCTGCCAATGTTTCACATTATCCAGTATAGAGTGGAGATATCGCACCTCCACTTCATATCTAAGCAGTGGGTTCTGAGGAGGACAAAAATTACTAGCGGCCATGGCTAGTGAGTCGGCCATCCTATTTTTATCCATGGGCATGAACTAGATATTAAGTGCCAATAAGAAGTTTTCGACCAGATCCCATACCTCATTCTTGTAAGCTCTAAGTCATGGGTGCTTCGTCTGGAATTGGCTCCTTATTTTCCTTACTACTAATTCTGAGTCTCCAAACACATTCAGATTTAGTGTATTCATGTTCTGTGCTGCCTACTGTCCCTACAAAAGGGACTCATACTCGGCCACGTTTTTTGTGGCTTAAAAATCGAGTTTGAAGGAAAGGGGAATCAAACATCCTTTCAAAGATATCAAGAGTAAGCTTGCACTGTTTCCTTCTGTTGAATAGGCTCCATCAAACTGTAAGGTCCAAATTTTATTTTCCTCTCTGCTTCAGGGATTTCCCTGTCTTGGGGGACATACCTTTGTATCTTGAAGGAAATTCTCGTCTTATTCAAGAACGAGGAAAGAAAATTCACCTTCCTTACCATATACCATGGAATTCGTTGAACCATTAGCTTTGGTGACAATTTTCACGAACTTGGACTCCCAGTATAACCTTCTTTCCTTGCCACCGAACACTAGGATAGTGGCGTAAGTTAGATCGAGCTTTATTGATCCTCCAATTTTGGATCCCTAGGATCTAGATAACAACATATCGAACCGAGTTGGGATGTTTGCCACAATGATGTCCATTACCATGCTTTTGGTCGGGATCTAAGCCAAGTTTACCCCTAGGTATTTTTTCATTCCCAAACATTTCACTCTTTTGGAGTTGAATGAATATAGGTATTTATAAGGCCTAGTGATTTGCAACCCTAGTTGCTCCATGACATACAAGGGAAAGAGGTTATGTGATGCTCCAGAATCCAACATACAATTATGTAATAACATGTCGTGTATCACCAAGGTCGCATAGAACAGAGGTGTGGCTAAGTCTTGCTCTTCTACGTGAGGTCTAACAACTACCATAGGTCGCTCTTCTTGGAGATTCAGACTATCAGGCGGGGGGCTTACACCATGAGGTTGCATAAATTGGGACACTTGAGCTTTATATGAAGGTTGTTTTAGCATCTCAATTAGGGGGACCACGATCTTGACATTTTCTAATTATTTATGGAGATTAAAGGTTGTGGGTCCCTTTTCAGTAAGGATTTATTTGGCATGCTCTTTAGAAGGGTCAGGAAAATCCAGATACGTAGATGGGGATTTTTCATTTTGGGGAGGGTCAGAGTCCTGTTTTGTGGAGGTGGATGCAGTGGCCTTATGGGAGGCTGACTCATCCAACATTTTCTTTCCTTTATAGGCAGAGCTAGGAGGAGCTTGGTCTCTTGATACTGATCCATCATTTTGTTATTGTACTCAGGTTCTCTTCCGAGAGGACCTAAGATCATACTTCTTGTGGATCTAAGCTTGCATGAAGTCCATGAACTGTCTATAGTAATTGTCAATCTCTTGGTCTTCTGGAGGGATTTCCTTCTCTTCTGCCTCTCCTTGTAAAATTATTTCACCCTTTTCATCATCATAGTAAGCGAGGAATTGATTTTCTTGACTGTCTGTAACTTCTTCGGCTTTCCCCTCCACTTCACCCTCCAAATACAAAGGTGGCTAGATGTGATCATGCTGCTCTTTCCTTTCACACTGCAACAAATACAAGAGAGGCTTCTTATACTAGGGATTGAAACCTCCATCAAGAGTTATTTGGTTAGGTCGAGGAGAGGAATTCTTGGCTTCGAATTCAAGCTTCACCAATTTTTTTGAAAGATTTTTGATAAATTTGTTCATTTCCTCAATCTTGTACTCTTGTGATTCCCTTTCCTGGTTGGAATTATAAGTCTCTCATTTGTTCTTCCTTCTTGCTTCATTTTATGCTTTCCATTTGAATTTTCCAGTAGAGGAAAAGTTCACTTCCACTTCCAGTGTGTCGGTTTGAATCTGGTCTAAGGATGCAGACTTCCTTTCTCTTAAGGTAAACCCAAATTTTGGTTCAAAATCACCAGGAAGACTACCTTGGCAGCTACTTGGGGTGGTTTTATTTATGTTGGGAGGTTATTATACAGCTTGTTGAATATTTTTATGAAATTTGTTGCATATTCGTTATGCCTCTTTTTTAGAGCATTAAATTCAGTGAGAACATAGGCGTGATACCTCTTTTCTCCCCATTTTAGTGTGAAGAAATTTTCCACCTCTTCCCAGGTGTAAACCATGTTTTCTGCTAGAGATTTGAACCATTTCTGAGCTTCACCATCCAGGGATTGAACATAAAGCCTTACTACCACATCGAGGTGATCCATGTTCACATTCTCAGTAAAGGCGCAAAAATTTTCAATGTGTATTTGCACTAGGGTATTATCTTCCCTTGTGAACCGAGGCAGGAGCTTAAGATAATCTTATGGCATGTCATTTAAAAGCCGAGGAAGAGATAATGGAGCATACTTGTTTAGGAGGAACCTTGGCACATCCATATGGGGAGGTGTTGGTAAATTATGGAATTGAGCTTGTTGATGAAATGAATGAGGGATGACGGGTATCTGATGAGTAGAGGGGTTGAGGTGGAAAATAGGTAAGGAGGTGTCAGATGACTGTGCTTCATCCTTTATAAATGAGCTGGATAGAGCAGAGGCTTCTGGGGGATACTTGAGCACACGAGATGTGGAACTTTGACCATAGATATTAGTTTGTTGAGATGAAGAGGGTGAAGCATCAAAAGAAAAATGGGGCAAGTCAGTCTGGCTAGGTTTCTTTTCTTTCCATATCCTCCTGAATATGATTTTTTCGGGGTCACATATGGAAGGGGTTTTCAATTGGGAGGTATCTGAGTGGGTATGAGGTCTTGTATAATCCAGGATTATAGCTGATTTCAATCTTGAATGTAGTGGAGTCGCCAAGGTGAGGGTTATGCAACTCTCAACCCTTTGTGCTCACTTGAATGAAGGGTGAAAATAGTGTCGTATCCTAGGAAAGTGATTATTCTAATTTGTTCCCCAACAACAGTGCCAAAAATATGTTGTGACTCCTAGAGACAACCTTGAGTTGCCAAAGACTAGTGCCTAGGACATCTTAAAAATCAAAAGCATTTAAGGCAGTTTCTGCTTGAGGGTATCTTCTGAAGGTATCTCTGTAAGATAGGTGTAATTGTGATTCAAGGTAATTGTAGGAACAATGGTACTAAATTCTAATTCATACTTAATTGTGCTCAGAATGGGCTTGAGGATGCCTAGATTTTGGTTGATGTGAATGGGCTGGGTTTAAAACTAATGAGCAGACTTAAGAATATAAGTGGTGAAAACTCAAAAGAAAAGAGAGAGGAAATATGAGAGCGGTGGGCTTATGTTATAATAAGAATCTATTCTTCTCATACTTGGATAGAAAGATGGCTGATATGAAGTAGGTGAAGAGGTTATCCCATGGAGAGCGATATTAAGGTTGCTTGCATGATCAACATATGAGTTTCATGCTTCCTCAGGGAGGACATATACATATTCATTTATTAAACATCGATAACCAACACTTCCCTCATGAAACAATTGAAGAGTTATTTAAATAGAAAGAAAATAAAAAATATATAAGACAAACACATACATATTGTTCACTGATCTAATTGTAATCCATTTGCAATAAGATTCTTCGTTATATTAACTTTCAAAAAAACTCGCAAAGATATGAATTCAGAGCTCAAGACAGTCATTACAAAAGCTACACAGTAAGGACCCAAAAACTTCCACAAAAACTCGAACCCTTCTTTTCTTTCAGAGTTACTTTTTAATAGCCCTTCTGTCTCAGGGTCGTAGCCAGATATTCTTTCTTGATTTTCCAGTACACAGGTAAAAATAAAAAATGATATGGTCCAGCTGTAACATGCTAATAGTGCTTCTCTTCGTAACAGAACATAACAATAATAACAACAATGATGGGGTGAAATGATGTTTTCACCCGACTAGACATCATAACAGAAAGTAAAGGATAAAGTAAATAAAAGGCTGCATGGAACTGATCCTAGTATCTTCAACAGTTACATCGAGGGTTGGCAGAAGGCCTCAAGCCACATGGACCTATAGGAGTGGAGGAGGAGCCAGAGTGGTGTGATGAAAGAGGCGGCATTGGCTGAGAAGTGGAGTTAGCTGGTGGATGTGAGTACTAATAACATCATCGTCATATGATATCAGCCGGTAGAGGTGCAGAACTGAAAAGCTCAAAAAATTCATGCAGTCGAGTCAGCTCGGTGTAATCAAGGTGAGCGGCAAAGAACCTTTAGATCGTGGCAAGGAGAAAGAATTCCTTGTGCAGTGCTGCCACCAAGGTTTTAGCCTTTAGACGAGAGGTATTTTCCAATGTTGAATTGGCCTTGCACTTTATCTCGGACAACTTCTGTTCATACGTGGTCCAGGGGAGCAATTCCCCCAACGGGTCCCAGCGCGTGGGTAGCCTTGCTTCTACTACCATGCCCCATTCATGATCAAAATCCTCCACCCCACTACACACAAGTGCCAAATATCCTTATGCTTTTACTCATGCCTCTTCCTTTTGAATCATCTTGATGACCTCCATTATGGTCTTGAATCGGTTGACCACTCCACGCATGACCAACTCTTCTGAGGGGAGCTCGTTGATGTAGCTAATGTATTTTTGTGCAGCCAGTACATTTTCATTTCCTTCTCTGCGACCTGCATCCAGTTGTACTTTACAATCGTGAATGGAATTCTTCTTGTCACTTTCCAATGTAACGAGCTCCCAATGCTCCTTTACCTCTTTCATAATCTCAGTCCAGATTATTTTTCTGGCTTCCACTACCGACATGTTTCCCTTGAGTTGAGCCTTTAAGTCTCTGATTGACTTTTGATGCTCTTGAGACTCTTTTCAAAGGGTCTCCACCTATTTCTATAAATACGAGACCGTATTTTGATTTTATGCAAGGGTTGCCTTTGCTTCTTCCAGTAGCCGTCGGGTAGTTCGAGCCTCATTTTCTGACATCTTCAAATCTTCCAAAGCCTTGGTCAAATGCTCTGAGGCATTCTGGGGGTCATCAAGAACTTGAAGTAAGCAGATATGACCGTCTTAAGCTTGTTGAAGCTCGGCTAACCTTCTCTTTAGTTCAGTTGAGCGCCTCAGTGAGGGCGTCTTTCTCCTTTTCTACCTAGGCCAGCTCCCTCATTTGGATATGCTCCAAATGAGGAATGTTCAGATTATGTCATAGCTCCTATACCTCCAATTAATATTTTTGCAATAGCATTTTCATTTCTACTTTAGGATCAGTGCCCTTACCTCTCACTAACTTCTTGCAATCCTCGAGTTGAGTTACAAGAGCCTTTGCGCTTGCTCTCTCTCTTTTCAGGATATTGGTCCTCTGAGCGAGCCTCCTCTCAAATTTTTCTAGAGTGAGGGTGTGTTTCAACACCTCTATATGCAAAATTTCCCCAATGGCTTTATATAAGTTCAGCTTGTCTGGCAAGGAGATGGAAGCCAACTCTAGAATCATCTCTAGGGATTTGTACTTAGAACCTGGGGGTGGGGGTGAGAAGCTAAGTGTTGGAAAACGACTATTAGCTGGTAATTCACCACATCCAAGGCTGTCATTAGCCAGGTGTGGTGCTTATCTACAAACTGAGCTAGTTATTCTCTTAGCTTTTCCCTTTCTGACTGATTCTTCACCTCAATTTTCTCTCCCATTTCTCCCTTAGCTAGGGTGACTGCCTGTGAGAGTCCTGAAGGCACCGACGAAGGTGCAGAGTCAAAAGAGAGCTGTAAACATGGTTTTTCTTTGCCCTGACCTATGTGCTGTGGGGATTCCTCGTCGAACTTCTCGGTGTCTTGTTCTCGAGGTTCCTCAGTTCTTTGTTTTTTACTGAGGTGATCCTCCTCCTCTTCTTATATGAGTTCTCAAACCATTTGATGGCTCCCTTGATCTTGTATTTCCACCTCATCATGTACATTGTCTCCTATTCCTTCAGCATTGGGCTCCATATTTGTATCAAAAGGCCATGAATCACAGTTATCTTTCTAGTCTATTAGAGGCCTAGGCTCATGTTCATATGTTGAAGACTTAATCTTCTTCTTTCTTCTCGTGGTGAATCCTTTAGGATCATAATGCCACACATCCCCTTGCAAGAAGTTCATCTTCTACAACAGCCCTTCGACTAAGGGGAGTGTGTGTCTTGAATTGATAGTAAAACTCCCTACAACATTTGGAAGCCTCAGAATATATCCCTTATTTGCAGGCACAAAGTGAGTTTGATTGGAACTTAGGACTTGACAGATAAACTCGAGGGTGAAAATTCTCATGGACATGAACACTGGTAGATGGTAAGGAGGAACTTCAAAGCCATAAACCCTGATCTCAGTGTGATCTTCAAATAAATACCAATCCCCGACATATTCAGTCTCACTGAACTGGAGCAACTCCTTATGCTCAGGAAAAATCCTAGGCAGGGGGCTATTGTGAATGATTTCATAGGCCCTCGACATGAAATCTATAACAAATTTTGTGTACCCCTTTCCCTCAGGGTGCTGACGGACTGAGCGAGTCCATTCGAAAATGGATTTTGGCTCGAAATTTCTCAAGGAGAACTTGTCTAGGCCTAAACACTTTAACTTGTCTGCATGCTTGAACAGGAACAAGTAGAACACCAAGGAACAATATCTAAAACAACTGGAGGATGATGTGTCTTGAAATTGAGCTTTAATAGAAGAGGCCAGGAAGGTGGGGATATCTAGTAGGATCCTAGGTTGCATCATGAGCTCTAGAAACCCTAGACTAGTGGTTGTTACTCCATTGCGTTGTTTAGACCCAACATTCTCGAGATGACCACTAGGATGGGCTGGATGATATCATGAAAAAGGGACAGAGGGATAGTATTTGTAGGTGGGAGGGAAGTTAGGCACGATGCAGTGATGAGCTTGAGGAAGCCTCTTTATTTTTCTAGGGGCAGGTTTGAGAAATGACATGAGAGGGTGTTTTCCATGAATAACACACTCTTGAGCGGAGGGGTAGCACATGGATTTCTTGATTATATGAGGGGTAATTTTGAAGATTTTAATCCCAAAGGTAGAAACCAAAATATCTTTCCGCTCAATGTAGGGTTCGGCGACCCAAGCTATGAATTCAGGGAAAGGATGGATTGACGAGGTAATTTGGTAGTAGAGCCCCAAATCTACAACACTATCGCTGGTCTGGTTTAGCTAGGGGATGGAAATTTTGCATTGATACCTTAAAATAATGGCTTAGTTTCAAGATATCCCAAATGGGTTAGTTCCCTCTAGATATTTTTATATTGGAAAAAAGATGGATCTAAATAAACTTTGGATCCCATGAGGACACTGAAAGTATTTCATGTTTGATATGGTCTATTGATTTTACCCCTATTGCATTCAAATTCTATAACTTAATCTTCAACGCTAGAAGGGAGTGGCTTGATGTGGTTCCAATTTTTATTATTATTCTTGGCTTACCCTCGAACATGTCATAACAAAAAGAGCTTTAAGGACCTTGGGAAAAACCTTTGGATTTTTTAAAAGAAGGCTTCTCCTTCAAGGATACTAAGGAAATGTCAATGTTGTGTATTCTAGTGAGTTTAAATTTTTGAAATAGCCTATATGAGATCATCAACATTGGTAAAGGCATGGAAATAATTCAGGTGATGGACCATGAAAGGGTCCCATTCAGGTGTAAGCATTACCAAAAATATGGACACATGGTTCATGTTCTAACCTCCCCTTCTAAAGAGGTTTATCACAATGTGGGGTCAAGAAGAAGATGGAGGCTTCTTCAAAGGTGTATATGGGGGCTTGATTGAAGGATAGGGAGGTGGATTTTTTAGATAAGGGAAACATTATTTAGGGCTTGACTGACATAGACATGCTGAAATCAACACTGTCGATAAATGAACAAGTTGATGGTGTTGGTTCTCCTCCTTAGGGTGATGGTGGAATGTCCTCCCTGACAACGTTTTCTCCTGTGTCTCTTGAAAATGAAATTGGAGTTCAAAAATGTGTTCCTTCTCAAGATCTTGGTGGGAAGTCCTCCCCAACCACTTTTTCTCTAGGTTCTCATCGATCCCTATCCAATGTCTCATCTCTAAATTTATCCTTATCTTGTCTGGGTTTAGATGCGGGATATGTTTCTGGTGTTTTGGATGTTGTGTATTCTTAGTTCTCTAGGGTTGTTTTAGCCTAGGTTCCATGCCCTTTCCCTCCCCCTTGATGGCCCTTTCATCCATAAGAAACTCCATCCCTTCGGGACATTTAATTCTATAAGGAATGTTAGTGTTAGTGAAACCATTTATAATTTATGAACTATAAATGTTTTTGCTATTGCAAAAGGCCATGCTAGTGGTCTTGGTCAAATCATTCTCTCCTACTCAAGCTCTAAATATCATGGGAAAAAATATATTCCGGCTAGAGCCAAAGAAAAATCGAGAGAAGAGATGGTTGTTTATAAAAAACTCTCTATTATTGGTATGCTTAGAGAAATGTATGACTAGGGTATGGTTTCCTCATGATTTTTATATTTTAATTTCAAAGGGTTAGAAAACCCCTCAAAAATAATTTCTCTCAAGAGATTGATTTAGGTAGAAAATACGAATATTATTCTTTTCTAGGAAAATCTAGGTTTTAGGGATGTTGTTTCTAAATTATTGGAATCATTGTTGGGAGGCTATATTATTTTAGCCTCATATACTCGAGATCCGTTTAGGTGGCTTTGTTTTCAGATATTTCTCTTCCAAAATTCATTTTTAGAACTCCTAGAGTATCAGGTTTGGGATGGGACTTAAATTATTTTCCTTGCAACTGGTAGATTCTCTTATCTACATTAGCCTCTATGGGTTGTGTGAAGGTCGGGTAGAATTTTGGAAGCTGAGAGATTGGTTATAGGTGGGGATTTATTTTTTTCCTTGGGAGAGTAAAAATCTTGGGGGCCAAGGGCTAGAGATAACAACCTATCAGACTTATTTATAAATAAATATGTGTCAAAAAATATGGTGAATGTTGAGCTTGTGAAGCTAAAAACCTCATGGAGAAAACATCACATTGGGGAGGACCATATTTCCAAAAGAGTTGAAATATTTTTAGTGGGAGAAGTGATGGCATATAAACTGATAAACATATGACAATGGATTGGTTCTAGGGGAGAGTCTGACTACTCCACCATTCTATTGGAATTCAAAAATTTTGGGCCCAAGCTTCGATGTCCCTTAAACTAAACTATTCATGGATTTGAGATGAAGAATTTGTAAATATTTTCTAGGAAGGTTGGATTCCTTTTTATTCAATCATTGGTTTGTTGGTTTCCCAATAGTTTCAAGCAAACCTTAAATGTGTCAAAAGTATGGTTTTGGAATGGGAAAAACAAAAGTGGTACAGAGAGAAAAAAAAACTACTTGATATTGAAAAGGAGATTCAAGATGTTTTTTATTCTAAAGCCAAAGGCTTTCTAGATGCATATTTTAAGGAGTCCTTGTTTCTACATACTGTTGGGTACCAGATTTGTATACTTTTATCTCCCATTTTCGCCCACCTTTCTATCTCTTTGTATCATTATTGTTCTTAAACAAACGAGGTAAACCCCTTCATTTTATCTTACATGGGATATTTGATTAATGAAGTAATAGTCATGGAGGTTTTACCTTTTTCAAACATTAACTCCGATATTTTTACAGATTTGGAAAAAGCAAGAAGATTACAGATGTGAGTTGTGGAGTAGCTTCTAATTTCCAGCGTTATCTTCACTTGCTGCTATAGCACAACAAACTCTGTTTCACCCCAGCAATATTTCGGGATTTTTCATGGTTTCCTTTTGGAAACTAGGTTGTTGTTGTAATGAATTGTATAATTGTAGATATGTAGTTGTTAGAGTAAATCTGCAATTTCTTGAAAAGTTGTATAAAGAGGGTCCGCGAGCTGTGAATCGAGGTTTAAGCAGAGAATATACAGACATTTTAACAGAGTATTTTTCAATTAATTGAATGCACAACACTCTGCTGTTTTACCTGTAAATTGTGAGTTTACCACAACCCTTATTAGAGAGTTGGGCCCTCTCTTCTGATCAGGTGTTGCATTACCTTTCTTTCCATTGATTTCATGTTTTAGTTTGGTTTTGTTACTATTGTTACAATATAACCCTTTAATTGTTGTGAATGCCTTTTAATTTTGCAATCTATTTTAATTGTTGTTATAGTGGTTCGTGTGTTCATTGATTGAAGCCTATGATATAATAGCAGGTTATGTGATTTCTCTTGCATATACTATGCGCGTTAGTATTGAAATAACTAATGACCCGGATTGGTAATTTATGTGGAAAAAGGGTTTGAATATTTTTCACATCTGGACACCAAAATTTTGGCGCCATTGCCGAGGAAGGCTAACAAGGTGAAAGAACACGATATGCAATTGATATAAGTATCGATATCTCACCTTGGGGAGGGAATTTATTACCCTACTTCAAGTCCTGAGTGTAGTGTTTTATGTTTTTCTACTTCTTTATTTTTTCTTTAGAATTGATCTCTCGTCTTGGGGAGGGAATATATTACCCAACTCCAAGTCGTGAGCATAGTGTGATGTTTTTCCTCTCTTTGTTTACTTTTGTTAATACCAATCTCTCATCTTAGGGAGGGTATTTTTTACCCTACTCTAAGTCCTGGCATAGTTTTCAGTTTTTTTTTTTTCTGCTTTTTGATTATTTTCTAAAAGGGCCAACTCCTCATCCTGGGGAGGGTATTTGATTACCCTAATTCAGGTCCTAAACTTTGATTTTTATTTTTTTATTTTTTTTTATTTTCTGTTTTGAACCTACTCTCTCGTCCCGAGGAGGAAGATATTTGTCTTGCTCCGGGTCCTGAGCGCTTTTGTTATTTTGATGAATTATTCTCACCAATTGTATGAACAAAGATCTAAATAAGAGGGGTAGACGAAGACCCCCAAATAAAGGAAAGGATCTAGGAAGGAAGATGTATATTCAGGAGATTATTGAGAAGGCTAAATCTGAAGCATCCTCTTGTGCTATTGTCAGGGTAAGGGTTCAGAAGAGGTCCGAAGGGCAGTCGGTTGAAAAGCCAGCTCTAGCCATGGTACTAGAGGAAATTATTTCGACGGAAGAAGAATAAATAAATAAAGTATTGGTGGAGGAGAAATCGCTGCTGTCAGCAGAAGGGGAAGAAATAGCAAGTAGAGGTTTAGAAGAACTGAGCAATTTCAATTGGGAAGAAGAACCTCTAAAAGGGTTTTCATCACCAAGAGACCGAGGGAGTGTTGTGAAGCCTCCTGCAGTTGAATTAAGCAATTCTAATTTGGAAAGAGAGTTCCTGAAGGGTTTTGCATCACCAAGAGACCAGCGGAGTGCGGTGAAACCTCCTACAGTTGAATCACCCCAAGTACTAGTAGCAGAACCAGTTGAAATCCCAGGTGAGTATTGGAGGATATTTATGGCACCAGCAAGTTCTTCTATTGATTTTCCAATTGGAAAAATTATAGGTGTTGCACCATGTTGAAGCCTCGAAAGTCGCTGCTTCAAACATTAGGGGATAACCACCCGGTCGGGACCTTAGGACAACTCCTTTTCCATTTGGTGTGGTGGCTCCGACTGGATTGATAGGACCAGTTTCCTAGTAATTTAAATGGGTTGGTAATGGAATGATTGGATGAAGGGAAAATGGGAATAAATGATTGAAATAAAACTAACTAAACTAATTTAAAACTGATAAAATAATTCTAAAACTAACTCGGGCATAAAATGTGAATACAAATTTAATTTGTTTCAATTAACCAATAATCATAAAAATGTATTATAGCTTAATTGAAATATGCAGTAACAAACAAAGATAACTCTGTTTAAGAAATTAAACAGAGTTATAATAATACATTGTATTCATCATTATATATATCATTTGCATATACTGTAAAGGATAAATATTTCTACACACTCAGAAATGATATGTATAAAGAAATATTGTAAAACGAGTTTACATAAATGATAGAAATTTAAAAGAGAATATCACATAACATAAGAAAACTAACAGTGAACATATAGAAATACCATATCCATCTTGATACTTTCCAATGCAATCCGATATCCAAATCCAACAACTTCAATGTAAAACAGACTCCAAGATACATAAATGCAATTCTTAAAGGCAAATTTTGCACAAAATCACCATATGTCATCCTTTATAAAAATATAAGAGTCAATGGAGTACAGAAATGTAATCTCCAAGTCAAAATATTACAAATTCAGGACCCCTTTCTAAATGCATGAAAGGGGTTTAAATAGGTACTTAATAAAACAAAATAACTAAAACTATTCCTACAATCTATCTAACCAAAAATATAGAAACAGAAATTCAATTTAGAAGTGAACTGATTCATTGATTATCTGTTGAATTTGACGTGCCCTGATGGCAGATTTTGAGCATTTCTTTCACTTCTTCTGGATGAATAAGTTTTGAGTGCAACTTTCCTGTATATGTGGCATCAGAGAATTTAGGAATAATGCAATCGATGGCATTTGAAAGAAATTTTATTGTTTTTTGCTGACTATGAGGCTTGATAAGGTAGTCCACATCGTATCCCACGATATTACTTGCAGTTGGCCAATTTGCTGATTTTTATTGATTATTTCTTGTTTCCATCTGTAATCAGTTTATTTTACCCTAGGTAACTTGCCACGGGTACAATCTGAAATCAAATTGTTTGCATACATGCTATTATTCACCAGCTGTGTCACATTGTTCATCATACTTTTAGCTCTGGATGTGGCTCCTCCCGCTTTGATTAAACGTTGTTCCCATTCTGCAAAAATAATTTCCTTATGTCTCTCTATAATCCTGGGAAAGTTTGCTCTTCTTCCCGACTCCGAGTCTTGCCATAAAATAAATTCAGAAAATTTTTCATCAGCTTCATCGAATTCAATTTTAAGACTGACTCCTTCATCTACTAAGGAAGATGTAATTTCACACAAGGATTCTACTTCTGCAACCTTTAGACAAAATTCATTTAATTGCTGAGACAATAACTTGTTTGTCTCTAGGGCTTCATTTTTGAATTGATCCAAATTAGGATAATTCTTAAACTTGTCCAATTTGGATTGAAACATCTTCTCTTGCTCAATCTTTGAAGTCTTCTCATTTTGTAGAAGAGCTTGTAATTTTGCTATCTCTTGATTTAGTTGTTGTTGCTTTTCTAAAGTCTGTTGATAAATCTTTTTCTTTTCAACAGCAAGCTGCTCTTCTAACTGTTTGGATTTGAGTTCTCCATCCTGCAATTGCTGTTCTAAATGAATAATTTTCTGCTGGTTCTCTGTAACCTGTTCTTCCAAAATAGTTATTTGCAAATCCTTTTGTTTCATTAATTTTGTGACTTCAGAGGCCTTGTCTATAGTTGCAGCACTATAGGCACCTACATATTGGGATAATTTGGTGAGATCCTCAGATGGATTCACCTCAGCATTTTTATAAACAATATTCATAAACTCCACCCGTGATGTCGAAAGTGCATCCTGATTAGTTCTCCTACTTTTCCTTTGTTTTCTCACAACAACCCTATGCTTAGGACTGTAAAATACATCCAGAGGAGGGATTTCTTCTATCTTCAACATAATTTCACCTGTGGGATTTTCAGGAATAACTTCTATATCCTGGTCTTCCAGAACATTAAATTGGGGATTATTCTGTTGTCCTATTTGCTGGGAAAATTGTTCATATTGGCTCAGCAAATGAGGAGAAACTATAAGTTTAGCAGATTCAACTACCTTTTTAGCAGCTTCATCTCTTTCAAGTTGAGAATCTGGATTGTTGTTTATATCTCCTTTTGGTGCCTGTTCAGTATCCTTACTGTTTGTGCCTCCTTTTTCAGTATTCATGTTGGCATCAGTACTTATGCTTTCTTTTCTTGTCTGGGCTGAAGACTGCTGATCAATATGTACATCAAGTTTAGCAGCTATTTCTTTCTTTTCAGTATCAATTTTGCTGCTAATATCTTCTTTTTGTAAAACAAGATTAGTTCCTGTTACTTCTTTCTGAGTTTGTATGATGATTTTGTTGGAAGATGTTTATGTTACCTTTTTGCCAGATGTATTCTCTGTTTCCTTCTGTTGTGATTCATTGTCCTGTATAGGAACTCTCAATTGATCTAGAGGAACTTTGAGTAACCTTTGGCTTCTAAATAAAAAAAAACTTATTCATTTCTTCGGCCTGAAATTTGGACTTGGCCAAATAAAAAAATTGGGACAAATTATCTACAGAAACAAATAAATCATCAAACATATCTGGTTCACGTTCGAACCGAGCAATTGAAATAGAAGTAGTAAAATCAAATGCCACTTTCCTTGGGTCATATTGTCTCCCTGGGATTGTTGGAAGCTTGAGATTGGTTAGCTTACCAACTTCTTTTTTAGCATGAGAAAAATTATTGAGAGTATAGTCACCACATTTAAAAGGAAAAGTAGGCCACATAAGCTTCTTGCTGTTCTTCACAGTCCTAGACATGCCTTCTACTGTCAGATGATACGAAATTTCCTGTGCTAATAGTTTGTCTGGAACATACAAAGGAAGAATGTGTGGTTCTAAAATTCTTCCGAAAAATATGATATATGTGAATATTTCCTCTCCAAACCAATCCCAAATTGAGGATAAATCAACTTTAGCTTTATCGGAAAACCTAGGAGGGAATTGGCCAAAAATAGTTTGATAAATCGGGATAAGAAAACTGTGACAAACTCTGTAAACATGGCTTTTGAAATGCCCCTTCCAAAATAACTTGTGATATATATGAATAGGAACAGGATCTTTAGGGGTCCATTTCCATTCTAACATGGGGAATTCAGAATTGAAACAAAGGGCATCTAGGATAGAATCACAAAAATAAAAAGGAGTGGTATTTCCTGATTTTCTATCTTTCCTATACTCAAGAATCTTGTTGGTTATCTTATTAGAAAGAATGAAAACCCAGTCCATTATCTCGAAATTAACAGCAGAATGTATTAATGGCACCACTTGTATAGAAAACCTAGTTGAGTTATCATTCCCAAACAATATGCACATCATTGCTGCGGCATAACAGTACGGAGGCGAAAGAGACTCCACAGAGTACATACCTGATGCCTCGTGTCTATGCTTTTCAGGAGCCTTTATCCATTCTTTAATCGACTCTGACTGATTTTCATGATTCGCAGCGAATTCCTTGATGAAGTCTTTGTTATAGATTTTCTGCGGGTCCGGAAGGTGGTACATTGCTTTAATGTCCTCTGCTTTGAACGACCCGAATATTGCTCCAGAAGCTGAAACAAAGGTTCTTTTTTGGATAGCCACATTATCAATTACCCACCGAATAACATTGTAATATGGAAAAATATTTTCCCGAGCTGCAATTCGGTGCAGGAATGAGTTTGCTAATACACTAAGAAGAGTCTCAGAATCAGAGTTTGAGTCGTCTTCATCAGGAATTGTTGCCTTGGATTCAACAACTTTAGGGTTTTCCTTTTCAAGAAAGTTATATACATTTTCCCATGTCATCTTACCAAGTCCCTGGCATGAGGTATCTGTAACCAGCTTAAGCTTTGCTGGTTTCTCTTTAGGCAGCAATGGTAAGCATAGGAGCTTTTACAGCAACAACAACTTTTGATTTCCTGGATATTTTCGACATTTTGGTATCAGACAAAATTTCCCTCATTCTGCGAATGAAATAATTGGACGTTCTATTGTTCTGCAACAAAGAAAAGCTTTCATAATGCTAGTTCGGGAGAGAGGTAGCGCGCGCTCTAAAGAGACTGGGTAGGTTTGAACCGCTGCATAGCTACAGCCGCCGCCATGAGCGTGCCTAGGGGTGGGGAGCCCTCTCCCACCCAACCGACCTCAACCGAGTAGGATTTTTGTAATATGATTTCACAGAAAAGGAAGAGTAGCCAGACCCCTGAGGTCCCGAAATTCATCAAAAAGCTGGAGGAAATCCCTGAAATCGCTTTGCCTAAGGAACAGCCAATTAAAATTGCCCTTGCCCTGGCTGACAAAGGGTTGGTTGGGCAGTTTATGGGTCGCTGGCCTTCCACCAAATCAACTGATGACTGGATCCAACGCAACTGGAGGCCCCAACTGAAAAATAATGTGATATGCTACGCAGTCGGAAGAGGCTATTTCATCTTTGAATTCACCACCAAAGAATATCGGGATCTGGTTTTTAGAAATGGTCCATATTTCATGGGAAATCAGGGTCTATATCTTAATAAATGGACCCCTAACTTTGATCCCTCAGTCGATGTCCCTAAGGAAGCCCTAGTCTGGGTCTGGCTTCCCAACCTCCCGATTCATTGCTGGAGTTTTCATTCCCTGTAGAAGATTGGGAACGGGCTGGGTCGATTCATTGACAAAGCTGATAACAAGGGACAATACACTTGCGCAAGAATTTGTGTTGAAGTCGACCTGGAAGCTGGTCTACCTGAAGCGGTAAAACTCACAGTTGGCGAATGGCACCATTATAAAAAACTGGACTACGAGAACATGGGAACTTCCAAAGAAATTTCCCAAAAGCCCCAACAGGAGACAAGGAGGAAGACGAAGGTTGGAAAGAAATAAAAAAGGGCAAGGCTATCCCAAGGCCAACTGAGAAGAAAAATTCCAGGCCTTTGGGCAAGCCTCAAGATAAACCAAAGACTAATGAATCTCCAAATGACAGCTCCTCCTCTGGCGAAAAGGTGGATGCCATTGATACTCAAGAAGTACCAGTAGACCACTCGAAGAAAGCGCAAGAAACTGGTGCAGAATCCATCATCCCTCCAGCAAATGAAGATCATGGGGGAAATGCACGTCTCGAGGAACACATAAGCCTTGCTTCTGACTTTGGGGGAGATTCTGAAGAGATGGATTCCGAATCAGATGGCTCGCAAGCCACCCCTATCAAATCGGCTAGGGGTCAGAAATCTAAGAAAAAACAGAGAGAAGAGAAAACTTATCTGGATGTACTCCAAGGCTCCCAGAAAACTCTCAAAGGAATGATGAACACCAGATCCGGGTGCAAGCATGTCAAGGCTCCAAAAGGAGCCCCCTCCCACGCCAGTAAATAATGAAATACGTCTCCTGGAATTGCAGAGGGTTAGGTAGCAGGCTGAAAGAAGAAACCCTAAAATTCCTTGTGAAGTTGTATTCGCCTGAAATCCTCCTCATCCAGGAGATGAAGATGGAGGATCTTCTTCTCCTCCAATCTAGCAAAGCATTCTGGAATAAAGGCCAAGGGAGAGCTGTTAGTGCTCGTGGCGCCTCTGGTGGGATTGCCACCTTCTGGGACAGCTCCATTTATGATCTGATTCACAAAGATTGCTGCCCCCATTGGCTTTTCACTAAGCTTATCCATAAAGAATCTGGCCATCAAGTAAGTATGTTCAATCTTTATGCTCCAGTTTTACCAGTTGAGAAAAAAAGTTGCTGGGACTCGCTCCAGTCCTATCTTCTTTTGCAAAATCCTGAAAATATTGTTATTGTTGGAGATATGAATGTTACTCTAGCTGTAGAGGAAAAAAAGGGTGGCTCCCTGGTCAAGGATCCATCTAGAGAATGGGTTGAAGACCTTATGCTGGGCTGGGATCTGGAGGATATAAAGCCCACATCAGGAAAATTCACCTGGTCCAATAAACGGATTGGCCCAAGCCATATTGCTGCTCGTTTGGACAGATTCCTTGTCCAAACCTCTTTCCTGACCTCTGGTCTTTTGGCCACATCTAAAATTTTGCCGAATTCCACTTCTGATCATAAACCCATTCTTCTTGAGCTCTCCCTGGACAAAAACCTTGGCCCCATTCCATTTCGATTCAGCCCTCTATGGATTCAGCAGGATGGTTTCCAGGACGTGGTCTCTGAGGCCTGGAACCGGAATGTCCAAGGTTCTCCATTTTTTGTGTGGGAAGAAAAAATGAGGGGTCTTAAACGTGGGCTCAAGGATGGGCTAAAAGATTGAAAACTCCATCATACAAATGTAAGGAGGCTCTTGAAAGCCTTGCTGTTCACCAATTAGAAATGGAGAATACCGCTGTCTCTCAATGCCTCTTACAAAAAGAAGTTGACCTGGAAAAAGAGTTCCATAGAGAAAATAGGGAAGAAGAAGAGTTCTGGAGACAGAAGTCCAGAAATCTTTGGTTACACGTTGGAGACAAAAATACAAGCTTCTTCCATAAGCAAGCTGAAGCTCGCAAGCAGTTCAAATCTGTAAATGAAATTCACTATCAAAACACGGTGGTTAAAGATTTTGAAGGAATTAAGAAAGAAACCCATTCATTCTTCAAGGACCTCTACTCGGCCCCTGAAGATCCTCCTATTGATCCTCAGGCCTACCCGCTTGATCTAATCCCCCTATGTGTTCAAGATTCTGAAAATTCTATGCTGACTGCTCTGATCAGCATGAATGAACTTAAAAAGACTTTGGATTGCATGGAACCAGACAAAGCTCTTGGCCCGGATGGGTTCACAGTAAGGTTCTATTAGGCTTGTTGGGCCACAATCAACAAGGATCTCCTGAGAATGGTCCAGAAATCACATTCCTGTATCAAGATTGGAGGCAGTATAAACTCGGCCTTCCTGGCCTTGATCTCGAAAGAGAGAGGTGCCTCCGATTTTAGCAGGTTCCAGCCCATCTCTTTATGCAATACTAGTTATAAGCTGGTCACCAAAATCATTGCCTCTCGCCTCAAGAAAAATTTTCCAGACATCATTCCTGAAAAATCAAGGAGGTTTCATTAAAGGGAGGAAGATTCTAGATAATATTGTGTTGGTGCAAGAAGCAGTCCACTCAAGCTTCCACCGCAATGAGAAAGGTATGGTGATTAAGCTAGATTTGGAAAACGCATTTGATAGAGTGAGACATGATTTCTTGTTTGTTGTGATGAATAATATGGGCTTCTCTGCTTCCTTCATAAACTGGGTGAAACCCTGTATAGCCACCCCTTGGATTGCGCCTTTGGTCAATGGTCGATCCTCAGATTTCTTCCAAGCCTCAAGGGGCCTAAGACAAGGTTTCCCCTTGTCCCCACTCCTTTATGCCATTCAAGCCTCTGTGCTCAGCGTCCAACTTGCCAATTGTCAACAGATCCAATCTCTGCCTGGCCTTATAATGGCTCATAACAACAAAGACATTAACCATGCCCAGTTCGCGGATGATACTTTACTGCTTGGAGGAGCTAGCATAACCTCTGCAAGGTCCTTTAAGACGGAGCTGGACATTTATAGGGAGGTCTCGGGCAGTAAGATAAACTACCGAAAAAGCATAATCTATGGCTGGAATTGCTTGATCAAAGAGTTGACAGACATTGCCAGGCTCTTAGAAATGGAAGGAACATATAACTGGGAGTCATTTAAATATTTGGGGATCCCTATCTTCAAATCTAATCCTAAAGTGGCCCACTGGATGCCCCTGCTTGACAAACTAAAGCTCAGAATTCAAGCTTGGGGAGCCTCTTAGTTGAACAATGCTGGGAAAGTAATCCTTATGAAATCTGTTCTTATCAGTCTGCCTCTATATCAACATTCCATTCTTCTGGCCCCTAAAACTTTCATCAGTAAAATGGATGGTCTCCTGAGAAGATTTTTGTGGGAAGGGGGGGAAAATAACGAGCGAAGGCTTCATTTAGTTAATTTGGATATTCTTAAGAAGCCTTTACTGGAAGGTGGTCTCCAAATGTGAGATCTAGTTGCCCAGAACCTTGCTCTAGGCTCCAAGATCCTCTGGAACATCGTCTCGGGAAATTCTAGTTGGAGTAAAAGGGTTCTTTGGAAAAAATATTTTCATGGGCAGCGGTTGAGGTGCCTGGATCATCCCCCAAGAACATCTAAAGGCTCTCCGGTTTTCAAACTCTGTCTCTCTGCCTTGGAGCACTTCAGCCAAAAGCTTTACTGGATCGCATGCAATGGGAAAAAAATTAGAATATGGGATGACGAGATCCTTGGTGACCAGCCTCTGGGCCGGATGGAGGGCCTAGTTAATATTAAAGCCTGGTTTTAGACCTGCCATTTGAACACCCTTTGGGACATCTCCAATTGGACGGATGGTCTTTGGGACAGTTGGAATCTTGGTGATATTCCTCAGTGGCTAGAAGGGGAAGCCATGTTATTGCTGGACTTGCTCCAAGGTAAATCTCCAACAAAGGCTACATCTAAAGACAAACGAGGGTGGGGCTTGCTTTCAGGCTCCTACTCTGTATCTGAAGGCTATAAAAGTATGATGGCCATCCCAAATGTTCCTCCAGATCCAACTCAATGGAAATTCATCTGGGCCTTTCCTTCTCTTCCTAAGGTTGACTTATTCTGCTGGAAGTTGGCACATAACAGTATCCTCACAAGAGACAAGCTACGAAAGCATGGAATGGAAGGGCCATCCAGGTGCCCCCTATGTGTGTCAGATGAAGAAACAGCTAATCACCTGTTGTTAATCTACCCCTTTGCTCAAGAATTTTGGAGAGGTGTCCTAATGCTAGGACTTGACAAAGTTGAGCTTCCCGAAAATCTTCCAAATATTTTTCGCAACTGGGAAAATTTATCTCCATTCTGCCTCTCCAAAAAAAGTCTTCTCAAGACTGGCTGGATGTGGATTCCCAAGTTCATATGCTGGAAATTGTGGCTGGAGAGGAACAATAGAATTTTCAGGGATGAGCGATGTAACCCTGCCAGTGTTATCTCTAAAATCAAGGCTCTCTTGGGTGAGGTTTTATAAGCCAACAATGCTATCAGAAAAGAATTGGCTCTGGACAGTGAGGAGATTCTCTGGCTTTCTGAGTTTGTTTCAATTCCACCTGCAATCGCTCATTCTAGTTGGGAAATCCGTCTGGATGAACAGGAGTTCATTAAGTGGAGATCTTCCCTGGATGACCATTGTCTTTTCTTCGACGGGGCCTCTAAAGGTAACCCTGGTGATGCGGGAGGCGGTGGAGTTATCCTGAGCCCTGGTGGATCTACAGTGATGTGGTTTTCCTGGGGACTGGGCATTGAATCTAACAACAGAGCGGAGGCTCTTGCTCTGTGGCAGGGCCTTAAATTGGCGCTCAAGAGAAATTTCCTTTCTTTATTTGTCTTCGAAGATTCCAGATTGATTATCCAAGCTTTGAATTCACATAAGCACCCGGCTCAGGTCCGCTTAGCCATCATTCTCAAAACAATCAGGCTTATCCTACCTAGATTTCGCAAAATCTCTTTCTATCACATCCTAAGATCTTTGAATTCGCAGGCGGACTTGGAAGCCAATCTTGGCTCTCTTCGTTGTAGGAGGTCTCTGTCAATTAACAATGTTGATTTAGTCTGCAGCATTCCTTAATCTCTCTGAAGCCTGGCTTTCAGATTCTTCAGGCTCTCCCCTATTCCCTGTTGCTTCCCACACTTTAGCTCTCCAGGATCGGACCATCTCTAGCAGTCTAAGCTCCTTCAAACTGATTTCCCTCCAAGAACGACCCCATCCACTGTTAGCCCTCTCTGCTATCCACTTTTCTCATCTTCTTTTCAGACTCTGGGTGGATCTCGTAGACAGTCCCAATAGCCTCTGCAGATGTACTATGGCTGCGCACCAGTTGGGCTCCGAATGCGCCGTCGGCAAGAGTAATGAAAATTTCCCTGGAATTCTGAAAAGAAAGGCTAAGGATCAGCATGCGAAGATGGATGAAAAGCAAGAGGTCTCTCAATCTCAATCAACAGCGCATAATCATGCCTTCTGCTGCGTTTTCTGGGCAGCTCCTCCAGCTGTTCTGTCCATCAAGCATTGCTCTCCCATTGGAGTTCCATATCCCTGTAACGAGAACAACAGTCCCTTTCAATGTAATTTGATAATTCTTCACAGTAAAAAAGGTCCTGTAATAGCCCGCGGCAGCCTGTTTGCCGCCTTTTAATCAAAACTAACCGTTGTTGTCTAAAAAAAAAAACAAAGAAAAGCTTTCAGCTGAGGTGAAAACGCAATAATGAAAACAACTATACAAAAGGATTTATTCATTGATTTGCATTTATTATCTCCGTGGTTAAAACTTAAATGCCCTCTAAGGAGTCACACTCATGCATTCAAAACAAAATAAATCGTTATTATTTGTTTGATTTTCAATTAATGGTAAATGTATAATCAGAGATCGGCATATTTTGAAATAAGTGTTAAAAATTACTTTTTGAATTCTTGGGATGCAATGAATAAATAGTATATGAACATTAAGTAATAATCGCATCACTAATTTTCAAAGGTAAATGAAATAACATAATATGATTTATGTCGATTTCCGATTGTGATGATCGCATCGGGAATTTTCAAATGGAGTGGATCGTTAAAGAGTTTATCTGATTTCCGATTGCGATGAGGTGGGGTCCGCCGCGTCGGAGTATTTCAATCAAACGAATATAACATTTAATTCTCTGAAATGCGATTGCGATGAATCACATCGCATCGAAAGTATGCAAAAAAAAATATAACACTTTAAAGCTTATCCAATTTGCGATTGTGATTGAGTTCCATTGCATCGGAGTTTTACAAAGTGAATATAGAACTTAAAGATCTCTCCGATTTCCGATTTTTGACTACTGTACACATCAAATGTTGTTAAATATAAAAAATTTATGTAATATTTTGATATGATAAAAGCTTTGTATCTCATCGGATTGGAAAGTTTTTTAAGGTTGTATTTGTTTATACACACTTGTAAATAAAAATATGCAATATGTCCTTTTATCAATGAACCTCTTATTCCTAATAAAAATGATCGGATTGTTTCTAAATATTTTATTTCTATCTAGAAAGAAAGATAAAAAGGGGACCTATTTCTAAATGAAATTTATTCTAAAAATTTATAAATGGGGAGGGTTGTTGTACAGTACAACGATTGCTGATTCACTGGAAGAAACAATTATCTCTGAAAAAATAAAATGAACACTATATTTCTAGTAAGTAAAAATTTCTAAAGATAATGAAAACTATCTTAGGATAATTCAAATAAAATCTAACTATGCAAAAGAATAAAAATCACTTACAATTTATTTCTAATTCTTTAAGAATAAAAACATTTTTGGGTTATCTCAAGCTTTGATTGGTTGATAATAATGAAGTAAGTGGACTTCTTTAAGTTTAGCTTTTTGTAATATACTCTATTGTCATAGGCATTGCCTCTGCTGCCAGCAAACGTTCATAGTCTCGATAGGGTTACCTTTTAACCATCAACCATTCATTATCCCATCCAACTAAGATTATGAATCTTTAAAAATAAATTCATAAGACATATTATCTCATGTTTTTTGTATTTTATTTATTTTTTTAATTTAAGAGCCATTGTTCTAGTTTGGTAGCCAGTTAGTAACAATTCCATTCACTAGTTGTAATTAAACTGAAAAATCTGCCTCGTGATGAGACCACTTGTCTTACTTTTATAAGCCATTACCCTGTTTTGGTATGCAGTATTGGTAATGTCAGTTTTATTACTTCTTATGATCATGGTAAGTAGGCTCGTGATGAGACCTCTTATCTCCTAAATTTTGTCATATAATTTCTTAGAATTACATTCTAAAAAATCACAACCAAAATGGATGGGGTGAAATAGTTATATCCTTAAGAATAAATGGATGACAATTTTCAGAGTTTTTTTGTTTGCTAAAGCTTGAAAAAGTCTTTACTTTTTAAGGATAACCTTTCTCCGCTTAATAAACTTATAATCATTTACATTTTCCTCAAAGTTTCAAAAGATCATGTAAATGTTTTGAACAAATTTTCCAAAGTTTAACATTTTATTTTAAACTATCTAAAATTGTAATCATTTACCTAAAAATTCTTATTTACACAAAATAAGTATTTATAACATTCTTTCCAAGACAATTTTCTAATAGTAAAAGTTCAATCAAAGACTATTAACAACCTTTATTTACAAAAATAAATAGAAATTGCAGAAAAGAATATGTACAAGTAAGAAGGGGTTACCTCCTTATGAAAAGAATTTCTTTAAGACAAGCCCATTTACAGGAAGAGATTTTTTCGTTCCTGTTAAATCTTGGAGTATGAATGTATATGGGTCTATATTTTCAGCAATCTGAAATCGTCGAAGCCACATTTTCAAAAATTTGGTATGCTTACCTTTTTCTTCATGTGCTTTATCCCATTTCAGAACAAGATCACTAATTGACAAAATTTTTGAGCCGGTGGAACCTGAATCAAAAGAATATTTTACAAGTTGTTGATGTTTTTCATGAATATCTTTTTTTTTTCTCTATCTTCTTCTAATTTAAGGATTTGATCAAATCTTAACTGCATGGATGAGGAAGGATTTTCTTCAATAAATTGCACTAGGGCTAATGATGGAAGAGCTAGCTTTGATGGTATCGGAGCTTCTTTACAAAAAACTAAATTGAAAGGTGAAGTTCCTATAGAAGCTTTAAGAGTAATACGATCAGCCCATAATGCAAAGATTAAAGACTTGTGCCAATTCTTTTGATTTTTATCAATAGTCCTTTTAATGATTTTGATGAGATTTTTGTTAGTGGATTAAGCTAAACCATTACCTTGTGGATAATAATTTGCTGAATATTTCAATTTAAAACCTCTTTTAATTTCAAATTCCATTATACTATTACCAGAAAAATAAGATGCATTGTCAAAGACCAAAGCATTAGGTACACCAAACCTGGTAATGATGAATTGATCGATGAAATCAATAATTTCATCAGAGTTGGCTACCTTTAGAGGAATTGCTTCTACGCACTTTGTGAAGTAATATCTTGCTGTGAGTATGTACTTGTGTTGTTTGGAAGAATGAGGTACTATCTCACCAATAATATCAAGCCCCCATTGTTCAAATGGTTGTTCAATGTTTATTGGCTGCAAAGGAAAAGCTGGCTTCCTTTGTCTTCCACTAGCAGTTTGGAAAATTTTACATTTTCTCACATAATAATGTGTATTTAAAAAGGGTAAGCCAATAATATCTAGCATGGATAATTTTGTGGGTTGTGGTATCACCTCCAAAATGACCTCCTACTGGCCCATCATGTAATTCCTGCAATACCTTTTTTGCTTTAGTCTTTTCAAGACATCTTAATAAGATTGAAACATATTTTTTTCTGAATAACACATCATCAATGATTTCATATTTAGTAGCCTTTAATTTTAAAGCATGTTTATTATTATAGCTAATATTAGAAGGAGCATACCCATTTTTCAAGTAAAATATTAGATCAGCATACTGAGATTCAAAATCTATGACACTTATCTGATTTACTTGAATAGCATTTCTGGATCTTGATTTTCTGGTATGTTATGAGCTCCTGCTAATAATCTGCAAAAACCTTGTCATCTAACAATATTTTCTGGTTTAATATCAATATCATATTCTTGCAAAGCTATCACCCAATTAGCCATTTTTTCTCCTACTTCTTTTTGAATTAGTAATTGTCTTACTGCAGAGAATGGGACAATAACCTTTTTGTGTATTTTTAAGAGAAAAGGCCTAAAATGTTTGATTGAATTAAATACAGCGAAAGCTTGTTCAACATCGGAATAATTCAGCTCAGCTCCTTGCAGATTTGAGCTGAAGAAAGAAATCGGTGCTTCAATTTTTTGATCATTGAGCTGTGTTAAAACAACAACATAGGATGTTTCGGTTGCCAAAGTATACAAAATAAAATCTTTAGAAAAATTGGGAGTATTTAACGCAGGTGCATCAATGATTGCCTTCTTGATTGCATCAAATGCTTCTTTTTCTTTATATTCCCATTTGAATAATGAATTTTTCCTAATCATATTCTACATAGGTAAAAAAATTTGAGAAAAATCTGGAATGAATCTTTTTACAAAATTAATCTGACCTAAAAATGATTGCATGGACTTTTTATTATGAGGTAAAGAAATATTAGAAATTTCTTTAACTCTGTTAGGATCAATATATATACCATCTTTTGACACAAAAAACCCCAAGAGTTTTCC
The DNA here is from genome assembly GCA_034641835.2 of Pinus albicaulis. NCBI lineage: Eukaryota > Viridiplantae > Streptophyta > Pinopsida > Pinales > Pinaceae > Pinus > Pinus albicaulis. Next base: position 20,786 of record JAXQQM020078819.1, on the reverse strand, counting down.
TTGATCAAGAGCAAAGAAGGATTTCTTTGGGTTTAAGGAAATACCAAACCTTGTACATCTTTCAAATATTTGTTTCAGATCGTGTAGATGATTGGATTTATTCTTTGAATAAACTGTTATGTCATCAAGATAAATAACGATTGATCTATTAATCAGACCCTTAAATGCTATGTCCATGGCTCTCTGGAAAGTAGCTCCTACATTTACTAAACCAAAAGGCATTTTCTGATAAGCATAGGTTCCCCATTTGGTTCTGAAAGTGGTTTTCAACCTATCATATGGATGTACTAGAATTTGATTATACCCTAAAATCCATCAAGGAAGGACATGAGTTCAGAATCAGCTACCTTTTGGAGAATTTTCTCCATGGTTGGAAATGGGAAATTGTCTTTTTGACATGCCTTGTTTAAATTCCTGAAATCAATACAGATTCTAATATTGCCATTTTTCTTCCTAATAGGTACTATGTTGGAAACCTAATTGGAATGCCTTACAAGAAAAATGATTTTGGCTTTCAAAAGTTTATTGAGTTCTGTTTTGATTTGATCCTCAAGATTTGGATGAATCTTTCTTAACTTTTGTTGAACAGGCTTAACATCCGATAGCATTGGAATTGTGTGTTGAATTACAGAAGTATCATAAGTATTTATATCCTCATAACTCCAAGCGAAGACATTTTTATATTTACTCAGAAGTTTAATAAAAGAATATCTTTCTTCTGGAGTTAAATTGACACCGAGATTAACATTTTGAGGTTTAGAATCAAAGCCAAGATTAACTAATTCAAACTTCAAAGTTGAACTTTGAAGTTTAGCATTAGTAACTTTCTTGAATTTGTCTTTAATATCATAAAGATATCCAAGTTTAACAACAGACTTAGGAATCAAATTTTCATTATTTCTTAAAGTAATTTGCAGATCACGATCATCTTCATCAATAATTTGTTTATCATATGATTTCTCAGAAGTTAAGAAATTCAAAATATCTTGATAATGGTAGAATACTCTCCAGTTAGTAATATTGTCTGGGATAGATGGGCAAAAAATCAACTCCACTGAAAATCTATTAGGACTACAATCTTCAGCAGGGAGTTTGGATGCAACATTAGCTAACAAGTCAGCTGATGTGTTTTGATTTCTTGGAATAGAAGAGATATTAAATGCTACTAATTGAGTGGTAAGGTCCTGTACTAGGGTTTGATAATGTTTGAGATGTCCTGAAAGACAATGGATGGTACTCCTTACTTGTCTTATGAAAATTTTGGAATCTCCATACACTTTCAAGTATTTTACATTTAACCCTATGGCCTTATAAAGCCCTTGAATCAAGGCTTCATATTCAATAGTATTATTAATGCACTCAAATTCTAATCTACATGATACCATGGTTTTCTCTCCTGGATCAATTAGGATGCATCCTGCTCCTGCTTAATCACTAGATTTTGATCCATCAAAATATAATGACCAAAATAAAGTTCTATCTATAGGTTTATCTACAAATGAATCAGAAATATTAACAATTCTAGAAGAATCAGATTGCGAAATTTTTTCAATATGAGAAACAAAATTATTTATAGAAAAAGGTGATTGTGGTGCAGTAAAATTCCCAAGAAATGACTCAACAGAATAACCTCCAAGAATATTGTTGTTGAAAGCTACAGGTTCGTTTGGTTGTTCAAATTCAGTTACAGTGTGTGTCATATGTTTTTCTCACTCGATTTTGATTTGATTTGGCTTCCCTTTGCAAGGAAGCCACACATGTAAAAAATCAGTTGCGATATAGCCATTAAGTTTCGCAGAACAATCTATGCTTAAGACTAACCCATAAAATTCAAGAATATCTGCAATTAGAATATCAATTCTTTGGACAATCCTAGGATTGGAAGCTAGTCTGATGGTAACTGAATTGATTTCTCCTACAACTTGAACCTTAGAGCGATCCAATTGTACAATGTGAACTGCAGACTTCTGTGGTTCGATATTCAATTTAGCACAGACTGAAGTAGGAATTATATTAGAGGATGCTCCAGAATCAATCAAACAATTATGCAAATTCTTATTGTAGATTTCATAAGTCAACAGAAATGGAGGTGTCTGAGAATTTGATCTTTCTCCAATAAGAACAGTGTCTGTTGCATCTACTTTGTCTGGTGGCTTACACCACTTGGTAGAGGAGCAATAGGTGTAGCATTTAACCCTTTTAATAACAGCTTTTGTTGATGTTTAAGTTTGCTGAGTTCATGTAATGAAATATTCCCTCTAGTCTTTTTCATGTCCTCAACAATACTATAATCCATCGGATCTGATACCACTAGAGTCTTAGATGATGTTGTGGGAGGATTGGGAGATGATGGCCGATTCTGAGTGGGTAAGGAAGAAGCTTTATTTGCAGGAGTCTTGTCTTTGGTATTCAGAGTAGTAGTTTTCTTCTTTGGAACAAGTTGAACAGGTTCCGATGTATATTTTCTCCTTGTACTCACAGACATAGCTTCTTGTTCTATTTCACTATCCAAATTAGGGAGAATGAAATCCCACATTCCATGTAATTAAGCTATTTCTTCCCTTTCATCTTCTTCATCTGACACTAGAGGAGTATCTTCCTCTTCTTGTCAATACAGTTAAATGGAGATTGCATTGGGAGGTTTTGATTGACTTGATTTCTCTTGAAATTTAAGATCATTCACTCTTCTGTAAGTCTATTTGCCTACTTGCTTTTGATCTCAAACATCTCATTAGACGCTGGTTTTAAGGAATTTGCAATAACCTTCCATGTCCATGTGGATCTCTTGGTGTATTTTTCTTGGAATCATCTTTAAAAGTGACTTTCTTTGATTTCCTTTCCTCAATAGAATTTTTCTTATCTAGAGCAATCATCCGTTTTTCAACTGAAATAGCTTCTTTCACATTCTCAGCTAAAGTCGGTTTTGTAGCTCTATCTACAAAAAGAAAAATTGCTATTTTGAGGTTAGCATTAATGTGCACCATTCACTTATTTATTTCTAGGATCAGATGTTGTAGGGATCTTATTCAAGAGTTTATTGAATCGAGAGTTAAAATATTTAATGGGTTCCTTGGGTTGTGTCTTTAAATTTGAGAGATCGTTGATTAGAGTAGCAATTGATCTATCATCTCCATATTTAGTTAAAAATTTCTCTTCTAACATATCCCAACTTGTGATAGAATTAGAGGGTAAGGAAAAGTACCAGGATCCTGTTGTCCCTTGCAAAGTATAGGGAAATAACCTGACTACAACATCTTCATGCTCTACTGCATTCATATTTATAGCAAGCATAAAGTTATTGATGTGTTTTTCTTCTTGTATAATAGTATCTGGACTAAACTTTGGCAGCCATTTTTCAGGATGATCAGGTAGATCATGCAAAGGTGCAGCCATATTTACAGCTCCCAGTCTAGTCCATGGTCTCTGTGCCATTGTTGTGATGATGGTAGAAGAACTAGAAGTGACAACTGGTGTATGAGTAGTAACAATTGAAGTACCGAAAGATACAATTGATGTTTGAACAGATGTAGTTTGAGCAGATGATGATGATGAGACTACTACACTTTTCTGATTTGGAGCTTGGGAAACATATGATTGAATATGTGATGAAGAACTAGTAACACTTTCTGTTTCCGATGGAGTTTTTCTTGTTTTGACTCTACTAGGTATAGGAAATTCTTTTGGGGAAATTCCAAGTTTTTCACTCTGTGACCTAGTGAGAGGTTTGGAAGAAACAAACTGCGAGGTGAAACTACCTTCAGATATTTCCGATTCTTCTAATGATAACAAGAATCCTTGAAGTTTATGAACTAAAGCTTCAATTTTAGGGGATTCAGGAGGCAGACTATCTGATTTATCTGAGACTTTAGTAGTGGGTGTTTGAATACTTTTATCAATTTCTTCTTTAGTGATTTGAGATGTGGAAGAAATTGAAGGTGATGAGGGTGTTGTGCTCTTAGAATGGATTTCGGATTTGGATTTATCTGCCATTCATAGCTTTGGCCCTCCTTCTAGCACCAAAAAATTTGAATCCTCAAAAATCGCTGCTTCAAACATTGGGGGATAACCACCTGGTCGGGACCTTAGGGCAACTTCTTTTCTGTTTGGTGTGGTGGCTCCTACTGGATTGATAGGACTAGTTTCCTAGTAATTTAAATGGGTTGGTAATGGAATGATTGGATGAAGGGAAAATGGGAATAAATGACTGAAATAAAACTAACTAAACTAATTTAAAACTGATAAAATAATTCTAAAACTAACTCGGGCATCAAATGTGAATACAACTTTAAATTGTTTTAATTAACCAATAACCATGAAAATGTATTATAGCTTAATTGAAATATGCAGTAACAAATAAAGATAACTCTGTTTAAGAAATTAAGCAGAGTTATAATAATACATTGTATTCATCATTATATATATCATTTGCATATACTGTAAAAGATAAATATTTTTACACACTCAGAAATGATATGTATAAAGAAATATTGTAAAATGAGTATGCATAAATGATAGCAATCTAAAAGAGAATATCACATAAAATAAGAAAACTAATAGTGAACAGATAGAAATACCATATCCATCTTGATACTTTCCAATGGAATCTGATATCCAAATCCAGCAACTTCAATGTAAAACAGACTCCAAGATACATAAATGCAATTCTTAAAGGAAAATTTTGCACAGAATCACCATATGTGGTCCTTTATAAAAATATAAGAGTCAATCGAATACAGAAATGTAATCTCCAAGTCAAAATATTACAAATTAAGGACCCCTTTCTAAATGCATGAAATGGGTTTAAATAGGTACTTAATAAAACAAAATAACTAAAACTATTCCTACAATCTATCTAACCAAAAATATAGAAATAGAAATTCGATCTAGAAGTGAACTGATTCATTGATTATCTGTTGCATTTGATGTGCCCAGATGGCAGATTTTGAGCATTTCTTTCACTTCTTCTGGATGACTAAGCTTTGAGTGCAACTGCCCTGTATATGTGGCATCAGAGAATTCAGGAATAATGCAATCGATGGCATTTGAAAGAAATTTTATTGTTGTTTGCTGACTATGAGGCTTGATAAGGTAGGTCCACATCGTATCCCACGATATTCCTTGCAGTTGGCCAATTTGCTGATTTTTATTGATTATTTCTTGTTTCCATCTGTAATCAGTTTCTTTTACCCTAGGTAACTTGCCACGGGTACAATCTGAAATCAAATTGATTGCATACAGGCTATTATTCACCAGCTGTGTTACATTGTTCATCCTACTTTTAGCTCTGGATGTGGCTCCTTCTTCTTTGATTAAACGTTGTTCCCATTCTACAAAAATAATTTCCTTATGTCTCTCCATAATCCTGGGAAGGTTTGATTTTCTTCCTAACTCTGAGTTTTTCCATAAAAGAAATTCAAAAAAAATTTCATCAGCTTCATCGAATTCAATTTTAAGACTGACTCCTTCATTTACTAAGGAAGATGTAATTTCACACAAGGATTCTACTTCTGCAGCCTTTAGACAAAATTCATTTAATTGCTGAGACAATAACTTGTCTGTTTCTAGGGCTTCATTTTTGAATTGATCCAAATTAGGATAATTCTTAAACTTTTCCAATTTGGATTGAAACATCTTCTCTTGCTCAATTTTTTGAAGTCTTCTCATTTTGCAGAAGAACTTGTAATTATGCTATCTCTTGATTTAGCTGTTGTTGCTTTTCTAAAGTCTGTTGACCGATATTTTTCTTTTCAACAACAAGCTGCTCTTCTAACTATTTGGATTTGAGTTCTCCATCCTGCAATTGCCATTCTAACTGAATAATTTTTTGTTGGTCCTCTGTAACCTGTTCTTCCAACATAGTTATTTGCAAATCCTTTTGTTTCATTAATTGTGTGACTTCAGAGGCCTTGTATATAGTTGCAGCACTATAGGAACCTGCATATTGGGATAATTTGGTGAGATCCTTAGATGAATTCACCTCAACATTTTTATAAACAATATTCATAAACTCCACCTGTGATGTCGAAAGTGCATCCTGACCAGTTCTCCTCCTTTTCCTTTGTTTTCTCACAACAACACTATGCTTAGGACTGTAAAATACATCCAGAGGAGGGATTTATTATATCTTCAACATAATTTCACCTGTGGGATTTTGAGGAATAACTTCTATATCTTCGTCTTCCAGAACATTAACTTGGGGATTATTCTATTGTCCTATTTGCTGGGAAAATTGTTCATATTGGCTCAAAAAATGAGGAGAAATTATAAGTTTAGCAGATTCAACTACCTTTTTAGCATCTTCCTCTCTTTCAAGTTGAGAATCTGGATTGTTTTTTATATCTCCTTTTGGTGCCTATTCAGTAGCCTTACTGTTTGTGCCTTCTTTTTCAGTATGCATGTTGGCATCAGTACCTGTGCTTTCTTTTCCTATCTGGGCTGAAGACTGCTAATAAATATATACATCAAGTTATTTCTTTCTTTTCAGTATCAAATTTGCTGCTAATATCTTCTTTTTGTAAAACAGGATTAGTTCCTGTTACTTCTTTCTGAGTTTGTATGATGATTTTGCTGGCAGATGTTTCTGCTTCTTTTTTGCTAGATGTATTCTATGTTTCCTTCTGTTGTGATTCATTCTCCTGTATAGGAACTCTCAATTGATCCAGAGGAACTTTGAGTAACCTTTGGCTTCTAAATAACAAAAAATTATTCATTTCTTCGGCCTGAAATTTTGAATTGGCCAAATCAAAAACTTGGGACAAATTATCTACAGAAACAAATAAATCATCCAACATATCTGGTTCATGTTCGAACCGAGCAATTGAAACAAAAGTAGTAAAATCAAATGCCACTTTCCTTGGGTCATATTGTCTCCCTGAGATTGTTGAAAGCTTGAGATTGGTTAGCTTACCAACTTCTTTTTCAGCATGAGCAAAATTATTGAGAGTATAGTCACCACAATTAAAAGGAAAAGTAGGCCACATAAGCTTCTTGTTGTTCTTCAAAGTCCTAGACATGCCTTCTACTGTCAGCTGATACGAAATTTCCTGTGCTAACATTTTTTCTGGAACATACAAAGGAAGAATGTGCGGTTCTACAATACTTCCGAAAAATCTGATATATGTGAATCTTTCCTCTCCGAACCAATCCCCAATTGAGGATAAATCAACTTTAGCTTTAACGGAAAACCTAGGAGGGAATCGGCCAAAATAGTTTGATAAATCGGGATAAGAAAACCGCGACAAACTCTGTAAACATGGCTTTTGAAATACCCCTTCCACAAGAACTTGTGATATATATGAATAGGAACATGATCTTTAGGGGTACATTTCCATTCTAACATGGGGAATTTAGAATTGAAACAATGGGCCTCTAGGATATAATCACAAAAATAAAAATGAGTGGTATTTCCTGAGTTTCTGTCTTTCCTATACTCAAGAATCCTATTGGCTATCTTATCAGAAAGAATGACAGCCGAGTCCATTATCTCGGAATTAACAACAGAATGTATTAATGGCACCATTTGTATAGAAAACCTAGCTTAGTTATCATTCCCAAACAATCTGCACATCATTGTTGCGGCATAACAGTACGGAGGCGAAAGAGACTCCATAGAGTACATACCTGATGCCTCGTGTCTATGCTTTTCAAGAGCCTTTCTCCATTCTTTAATTGGATCTGACTTATTTTCATGATACGCAGTGAATTCCTTGATGAAGTCTTTGTTATAGATTTTCTGCGGGTCCGGAAGGTGGTACATTGCTTTAATGTCCTTTGCTTTGAACGACCCGAATATTGCTCTAGAAGCTGAAACAAAGGTTCTGTTTTGGATAGCCACATTATCAATTACCCACGGAATAACATCATAATATGGAAAAATGTTTGCCCAAGCTGCAATTCGGTGCAGGGATGAGTTTGCTAATACACTAAGAAGAGTCTCAGAATCAGAGTTTGAGTCATCTTCATCAGGAACTGTTACCTTGGCTTCAAACACTTTAGGGTTTTCCTTTTCAAGCAAGTTATATACATTTTCCCATGTCATCTTACCAAGTCCCTGGCATGAGGTATCTGTAACCAGCTTAAGCTTTTCTGGTTTCTCTTTAGGCAGCATGGTAAACATAGGAGCTTTTACAGCGACAACAACTTTTGATTTCCTGGATCTTTTCGACATTTCGGTATCAGGAAACATTTCCCTCATTTTGCGAATGAAAGAATTGGACGTTCTATTGTTCTGCAACAAAGAAAAGCTCAATGACAGCAAGCTCCTACAAGACTGCACTCATTTGGTGCAACAGGACAACACTACCCCGGATGCAGGTGCATTCCAGTGAGGTGATGGTTTTCAATGGGCAGGACGGCGCGTGGCAAGGCCACATGGCCACTTGCAACCAAAATTTATGGTGCCCTGATCGTCATAATGCCTCAGGCCGCCAACCTCAATGGCATTTATGGCGGTGGGGAAGACGAGGCCATGAGCATTTCAATATGCCATCCTTCGACTCCAAGTTCTCATTCATCACCCCTGCGCATAAGTTCTCGGCTCTGTTGCAGGTTAGTTTGACTGCTTCCATGAAGAATCACCCTTCTCCGGTTAGCTCTGTTTGCCCTCCTGAAGCGGAGCTCCCCAGCTTTTGCACTACGTTGGGCAAACGCTGTCATCTGAGTTGTTGTTTGGAGTTCCTTCCTAGATATCACCATTCAGACAGTCCTTTCTGCCCGTTGAATTTTGGCTTCTCGTCTCAGCCCAATTTTCCTGTCTTCCTGCATCCATCTTCCACCTCTTAGTGCAATTCTCCCCGCGCGCACAGTTCTGGTGGGACAATGCCCAGACTTAGGCACATACTTAGGTGTCACAGAGGTAGCACCCGAGCTAGGCCCTCCAACCGTTGCTGCCCTCCCTCCCCCATTTCTTCGACCTCTGCTTCTGACAGCTCGCTTGACAGATCTCCTGACACGAGTAACACGCGTGGGCAAGTGCGTAGACATGGTAGAAGTCTCCCCTCCCCTTCGCGTGGTGCCCCGATTCCTCTGGTCAACCCCTCCACGGCTCTGTTTCACTTCCAATGCCAAACCTTTCAACCTCTAGTGGTCGCGACCATCTCCGTCACCTTTAAAGAAATCCCACAAGCTGCCTTTGACCCTCTACCTCCTACGCACCCTTCCAACCATCAAGGCCCCTCTGGATTTGCACAGGTCACTCAAATTGTGGATAAGGAAATTTCTCCAACAGATGGCGCTGGCAGCTCTTGTCACTCTCCGAAAGCAGACGCTAGCAGGCCTTGTCCACAACAGGCCAAAGATACGCAAAAATACTGTGGCGAGATGGGCGAAGCGGCAACTCCAAAAGAAATGGCAGCACGAGCTGGTCCCACTCCGGATGATGATGAAGGCTACTGGTGCAGAATCGAAGAAGAGCCTCCCTCTGGCGACTATGGTCTCTAAGGCAGGCAACTCCAATCTAGTCATTTTGTTCAGAATTTTTGTCTTGATGGTGTTTTCAGAAGTCATGGTCATTTGGTATGTCAAACTACAGTCACAGTCTTATGATTTTGTTCAAAGCTGGTTTCCTCATTCGAGGTAGCTCTCATACTTTCTTTAGGCTGGTTTCCCCTTGTGGGCAGCCCATTTTTGCTATTTTTCTAAACCCTTGATGCCTCTGAAGGCAGTATGCTATATGTACCATATGTTTCAGTAATAGAATTTAGACTTACTTAGAAAAAAAAAAAGAAAAGCTTTCAGCCGAGATGAAAATGCAATAATGAAAACAGCTATACATAAGGTTTATTCATTGATTTGCATTTATTATCTCTGTGGTTAAAACTTAAATGCCCTCTAAAGAGTCACACTCATGCATTCAAAACAAAATAAATCATTATTATTTGTTGGATTTTAAATTAATGGTAAACGTACAATCAAAGATCAGCATATTTTGAAATAAGTGTTAAAAATTACTTTTTGAATACTTGGGATGCGATGAATAAATAGTATATGAACATTAAGTAATAATCACATCACGAATTTTCAAAGGTAAATGAAATAACATAATATGATTTCTGCCAATTTCCAATTTCGATGATTGCATCGGGGATTTTCAAATGGAGTGGATCATTAAAGAGTTTCTCCGATTTCCGATTGCGATGAGGTGGGGTCTGTCGCGTCGGAATCTTTCAATCAAACGAATATAACGTTTAATTCTCCGAAATGCGATTGCGATGAATCGCATCGCATCAGAAGTATGCAAAACAAATATAACACTTTAAAGCTTATTCGATTTGTGATTGTGATTAAGTTCCATCGCATTGGAGTTTTACAAAGTGAATATAGAACTTAAAGATCTCTCTTATTTCCGATTTCCGATTACTGTACACATCAAATATTGTTAAATATAAAAACTTTATGTAATATTTTGATATGATAAAAGCTTTGTATCTCATCGAATCGAAAAGTTTTTTAAGGTTGTATTTGTTTATACACACTTGTAAATAAAAATATGCAATATGTCCTTTTATCAATGAACCTCTTATTCCTAATAAAAATGATTGGATTGTTTCTAAATATTTTATTTCTATATAGAAAGAAAGATAAAAAGGGGACCTATTTCTAAATGAAATTTATTCTAAAAATTTAAAAATGGGGAGGGTTGTTGTACAGTACAACACACTGATGAAGCCCATCCCTTTAACAAATTTACCTAACTTTCATGGGAGTTCTTCGAAAGACCCTGATACATTCCTATTCAAATTTGACATTGTCTGTCGAGGTTACGATTATATCTCCGATGCTCAGAAACTAAAAATATTCCCTGCTACCCTAAATGGGATAGCCCTGCGATGGTTCATGGGTTTAGGAGGGAGAACTATTACCTCATGGGAAAGGATGAAAGAAGCCTTTTTGGAGAAATACCAAGATTACTGTAAATCCCGTGACATTAAGGAGGAAATATTTAGGTTTGTACAGAAAGAGGGTGAGAACATGGAAGAGTGTGTGGAACGATTCAAATATATATTGCAGAGGTCAGGCCATAGTGACCTGGATAAGGATATTATGAAGATAATTCTTCTCCGGGCGCTTAGGGAAGATTCTCTGCAACTTCTGAACATAGTAGGAAAGAGGGATATTTCAAAAGAAGACTTTGACACAATATGCGACTATTGCATTCAGTTTTCATGAGGGGCTGCAATGAGCGGACAAGGAATTCGGTCATTGAAGACTTCTAGTGGAGGGGTTACAAAGGAAGAAATTGGAAACCTAATGGATAATCTAAGGACTGATATCCTGAGCACATTATACGCCCAGATGGAAACTCTGCAAGAAAAACAGAAACAGATAGAGTTGGAGAAGACTATGGCTATATTCCGCCCACAATGCAGTAAGAAGCATCCCTTGAAGGAATGCCCATTAAACACAGTAGAAGCCTGCGTGATCTGTGAACAGACTCATGCAACCAACTCGTGCCCTTCCTTGCCTAGACTAAAATCAGTTTTTCAAGGGGCAAGCGAAGAAAATGTCGTAGACCAGTTGTACTTCATGGGGCTAAAAAAGCCATGGAAACCTCGACCACCAACTATGAATCCAGGTATGTTTCAGGACCTATCCCAGTATTTTAATAATTTTAATATGGGTCCCTAGTTTGCACCTTTTCCATCTATGTGGTCTCAATATCAATATGCTCCCTGGCAACAATGGGTTCCCCAGGCCAGTTCGAATCCTTCATGGAATCAGAACTTGCGTGGAACCTCTCCTACTGGTCAGTTTCTTCAATGAATTGCACTAGGGCTAATGTTGGAAGAGCTAGATTTGATGGTATCACAGCTTCTTTACCATAAACTAAATTGAAAGGTGAAGTTCCTATAGAAGCTTTAAGAGTAATACGGTCAGCCCATAATGCAAAGATTAAAGACTTGTGCCAATTCTTTTGATTTTGATCAATGGTCCTTTTAATGATTTTGATGAGATTTTTGTTAGTGGATTCAGCTAAACCATTACCTTGTGGATAATAATTCGCTGAATATTTCAATTTAAAACCTCTTTTAATTACAAATTCCACTATACTATTACCAGAAAAGTAAGATGCATTTTCAAAGACCAGAGCATTAGGTACACCAAACCTGGTAATGATGAATTGATCGATGAAATCAATAATTGCATCAGAATTGGCTACCTTTAGAGGAATTTCTTCTACCCACTTTGTCAAGTAATCTGTTGCTATGCGGATGTATTTGTGTTGTTTGGAAGAATGAGGTACTATCTCACCAATAATATCAAGCCCCCATTGCTCAAATAGTTGCTCAATGTTTACTGGATGCAAAGGAAAAGCTGGCTTCCTTTGTCTTCCACTAGCGGTTTGGAAAATTTTGCACTTCCTCACATAATCATGTGTATCTTTGAAAAGGGTAGGCCAATAATATCCAACATGGATGATTTTGTGGGTTGTGGTATCACCTCCAAAATGACCTCCTGCTGGTCCATCATGTAATTCCTGCAATACCTTTTTTACTTTAGTATTTTCAAGACATCTTAATAGGATTGAATCATAATTTTTCCTGATTAACACATCATCAATGATTTCATATTTAGTAGCCTTCAATCTTAAAGCACGTTTATTCTTGTAGCTGAGATTAGAAGGAGCATACCCATTTTTCAAGTAAAATATCAGATCAAAATACTGAGATTCAAAATCTGTAACACTTATCTGACTTACTTGAAAAACATTTTTTAGATCTTGATTTTCTAGTATGTTATGAGCTCCTGCTAATAATATGCAAAAACCTTGACCTGTAACAATCTTTGCTTGTTTAAGATCAATATCATATTCTTGCAAAGCTGTCACCCAATTAGCCCTTTTTCTCCTACTTCTCTTTGAATTAATAATTGTCTTATTGAAGAGAATGGGACAATAACTTTTGTGTGTGTTTTTAAGAGAAAAGACCTGAAATGTTTGATTGAATAAAATACAACGAAGGCTTGTTTTTATAAATCGAAATAATTTAGCTCAGCTCCTTGCATATTCGAGCTGAAAAAAGAAATCGGTGCTTCAATTTGTTGATCATTGAGCTGTGTTAAAATAGCAACATAGGATGTTTTGGTTGCCAAAGTATACATAATAAAATCTTTAGAAAAATTGGGAGTATTCAATGCAGGTGCATCAATGATTGCCTTCTTTATTGCATCAAAAGCTTATTTTTCTTTATATCCCCATTTGAATACTAAATTTTTCTTAATCATATTCTGCATAGGTAAAACAATTTGAGAAAAATCTGGAATGAATATTTTTACAAAATTAATCTGTCCAAAAAATGATTGCAAGGACTTTTTATTATGAGGTAAAGAAATATCATAAATTTCTTTAAATTTGTTAGGATCAATGTATATGCCATCTTTTGACACAACAAACCCTAAGAGTTTTCATTCATCGAGAGCAAAGAAGGATTTCTTTGGGTTTAAGGAAATGCCAAACCTTCTACATCTTTTAAATATTTGTTTAAGATCATGTAGATGATTGGATCTCTTCTTTGAATAAACTGTTATGTCATCAAGATAAATGACAATTGATCTATTAATCAGACCCTTAAATGCTATGTCCATGGCTCTCTGGAAAGTAGCTCCCGTGTTTACTAAACCAAACGACATTTTCTGATAAGCATAGGTTCCCAATTTAGTTCTGAAAGTGGTTTTCAACCTATCAACTGGATGTACTAAAATTTGATTATAGCCTGAAAATCCATCAAGGAAGGACATGAGTTCGGAACCAGCTACCTTTTGGAGTATTTTCTCCATGGTTGGCAATGGGAAATTGTCTTTTTTACATGCCTTGTTTAAATTTCTGAAATCAATACAGATTCTAATATCGCCATTTTTTTTCCTGACAGGTACCATGTTGGAAACCCAATTGAAATGCCTTATAGGAAAAATGATTTTGGATTTCAAAAGTTTGTTGAGTTCTATTTTGATTTGATCCTCAAGATTTGGATGAATCTTTCTTAACTTTTGTTGAACAGGCTTAACATCAGATAGCATTGGAATTGTGTGTTGAATTACAGAAGTGTCATAAGTCTATAAGTCCTCATAACTCCAAATGAAGACATTTTTATACTTACTCAGAAGTTTAATAAAAGCAGATCTTTCTTCTGGAGTTAGATTGAGTCCTAGATTAACATTCTGAGGTTTAGAATCAGAGCCAAGATTCACTAATTCAAACTTCAAGGTTGAACTTTGAAGTTTAGCATTAATAAATTTCTTGAATCTGTCTTTAATATCATACAGATCCTCAAGTTTAACAACAGATTTAGGAATCGGATTTTCATTACTTCTTGAAGTAATTTGCAAATCATGATTGACTTCATCAATAATTTGTTCATGATATGATTTCTCAAAAGTTAAGAAATTCAAAATATCTTGATCATGGTAGAATACTCTCCAGTTAGTAATATTATCTGGGACAGATGGGTGAAAAATCAATTCTACTAAAAATCTATCAGGACTGCAATCTTCAGCAGGGAGGAGTTTGGATGCAACATTTGCTAACAATTCAGCTGATGTGTTTTGATTTATAGGAATAGAAGAGATATTAAATTCTAGAAATTGAGTGGTAAGGTCCTGTACTAGGGTTTGATAATGTTTGAGATGTCCTAAAAGACAATAGATGGTATTTCTTACTTGTCTTATGAAAATTTCAGAATCTCCATATACTTTCAAGTATTTTACATTTAACCCTATAGCCTTATAAAGCCCTTGAATCAAGGCTTCATATTCAGCGGTATTATTAGTGAACTCAAATTCTGATCTACATGATAGCATGGTTTTATCTCCTTCTCGATCAATTAGGATGCATCCTGCTCCTACTCCATCACTATATTTTGATCCATCGAAATATAATGACAAAAATAAAGTTCTATCTATAGGTTTATCTACAAATGAATCAAAAATATTAACAATTCTAGAAGAATCAGATTGCGAAAAAGTTTCAATTTGAGAAAAAAAATTATTTATAGAATAAGTTGATTGTGGTGCAATAAATTCCCAATAAATGACTCAACAGAATAACCTCCAAGAATATTGTCGTTGAAAGCTGCAGGTTCATTTTTTTGTTCAAATTCAGTTACATTGTGCGTCATATGTTTTTGTCGCTCGACTTTGATTTGATTTTCTTTCCCTTTGTAGGAAAGCCACATATGTGAAAAATTGGTTGCGATATAGCCATTAACTTTCGTAGACCAATCTCTGTTTAATACTAACCCATAGAATTCAGGAATATCTACAATTAGAATATCAATTCTTAGGAAAATTCTAGGATCGGAACCTAGTCTAATGGTAACTGAATTGATTTCTCCTACAACTTCAACCTTAGATCGATCCAACTGTACAATGTGAACTGAAGACTTCTGTGGTTCGATATTCAATTTAGCACAGTCTGAAGTAGGCATTATATTAGAGGATGCTCTAGAATCAACTAAACAAATATGCAAATTCTATTGTAGATTTCATAAGTCAACAGAAATGGAGGTGTCTGAGAATTTGATCTTTCTCCAATCAGAGCAGTGTTTGTTGCATCTACTTTGCCTGGTGGCTTACCAGTCCCTTTAGCTACTTTAGCTACTACACCACTTTGTAGAGGGGCAATAGGGGTAGAATTTAATTCTTTTAATGGCAGCTTTTGTCGATGTTTAAGTTTGATGAGTTCATGTAATGAGATATTCACTCTAGTATTTTTCATGTCCTCAACAATATTATAATCCATCGTATATGATACCACTAGAGTCTTAGATGATGATGTGCGAGGAATGGGAGATGATGGCTAATTCTGAGTGGGTAAGGAAGAAGTTTTCTTTGCAGGAGTCTTGTCTTTGGTATTCAGAGTAGTAGTTTTCTTCTTTGTAACAGGTTGAATAGGTTCTGATGTAGATTTTATCCTTGTACTCACAGGCATATCTTCTTGTTCTATTTCACTATCCGAATTAGGGAGAATGAAATCCCACATTCCATGTAATTCAACCATTTGTTCCCTTTCATCTTCTCCATCTGACACTATAGGAGTATCTTCCTCTTCTTTGACTTCTGATTCTACATTGGAGATTGCAATGGGAGGTCTTGATTCAACTTGATTTCTCTTGAAATTTCTAAATGGTCTCTTTGTAGAAGTCTCTGCTACTTGCTTTTTTATCTCAACCATCTTGTTAGACATGGTTTTAAGGACTTTCTGTAAACCCTCCATGTCATATGGATCTCCTGGTGTATTTTTCTTGGAATCATCTTTAAAAGTGACTTTCTTTGATTTTCTTTCCTCAATAGAAATTTTCTTATCTAGAGCAATCATTCGTTCTTCAACTGAAATAGCTTCTTTCATATTCTCAACTAAAGTCAGTTTTGCAGCTTTATCTACGACAATTTCTATGTTTGAGGGTAAAGCATTAATGTACCATTCGCTTCTAACCTGCTCACTAGGTTTAGATGTTGTAGGGATCTTATTAAAGAGTTTATTGAATCGAGAGTTAAAATATTTAATGGGTTCTTTTGGTTGAGTCTTTAAATTGGAGAGATCGTTGATTAGGGTAGGAATTGATCTATCATCTCCATATTTAGTTAAAATTTCTCTTCAAACATATCCCAACTTGTGATAGAATCAGAGGGTAAGGAAAAGTACCAGGATCCTGTTGTCCCTTGCAAAGTATAGGGAAATAACCTGACTACAACATATTCATGCTCTACTGCATTCAGATTTATAGCAAGCATTAAGTTATTGATGTGTTCTTCCATTTGTATACCAGTATCTGGACTAAAATTTAGCAGCCAATTTTCAGGATGATCAAGTAGATCATGCAAAGGTACAACCATATTTACAGCTCCCGGTCTAGTCCATGGTATTTGTGCCATTGTTGTGATGATGGTAGAATAACTAGAAGTGACAACTGGTGTATGAGTAGTAACTGTTTAAGAACTGGAAGAGACAGTTGATGTTTGAACAGATGTTGTTTGAGCAGATGATGATCATGAGACTATTGCACTTTTCTAATTTGGAGCTTGGGAAACAGATGATTGAATATGCGATGAAGAACTAGTACCACTTTTTGTTTCCCATGGAGTTTTTCTTGTTTTGACTCTACTAGGTATAGGAAATTCTTTTGGGGAAATTCCAATTTTTTCACTCTGTGACCTAGTGAGAGGTCTGAAAGAAACAAAGTGTGAGGTGACACTACCTTCAGATATTTCTGATTCTTCTAATGATAACGAGAATCCTTGAAGTTTATGAACTAAAGCTTTACCTTCAGGGGATTCAAGAGGCATATTATCTGATTGATCTGAGACTTTGGTAGTGGGTGTTTGAATACTTTTATCAATTTCTTCTCTAGTGATTTCAGATGTTGAAGAAATTGAAGGTGATGAGGGTGTTGTGCTCTTATTATGGATTTCGGATTTGGATTTATCTGCCATTCATATCTTTGGCCATCCTTCTAGCGCCAAAAAGGTTGAAGCCTTGAAAATCACTGCTTCAAACATTGGGGGATAACCACCCGGTCGGGACCTTATGACAACTCCTTTTCCATTTGGTGTGGTGGCTCCAACTGGATTGATAGGACCGGTTTCCTAATAATTTAAATGAGTTTGTAATGGAATGATTTTATGAAGGAAAAATGGGACTAAATGACTTAAATAAGACTATCTAATCTAATTTAAAATTGATAAAATAATTCTAAAGCTAACACGAGCATCAAATGTGAATACAACTTTAAATTGTTTCAATTAACCAATAACCATGAAAATGTATTATAGCTTAATTGAAGTATGCAGTAGCAAATAAATATAACTCTATTTAAGAAATTAAATAGAGTTATAATAACATATTGGATTCATCATTCATATATCATTTCCATATACTGTAAAAGATAAATATTTATACACATTTAGAAATGATATATATAAATAAATATTGTAAAACGAGTATACATAACAATAGCAATTTAAAAGAGAATATCACATAACATAAGAAAACTAACAGTGAATAGTTAGAAATACCATATCCATCTTGATAATTTCCAATGCAATCTTATATCCAAATCTAGCAACTTCAATGTAAAATAGACTCCAAGATACAAAAATGCAATTCTTAAAGGAAATTTTGCACAGAATCACCAGATGTGTTCCTTTATAAAAGTATAAGAGTCAATGGAGTACAGAAATGTAATCTCCAAGTCAAAATATTACAAATTCAGGACCCCTTTCTAAAATGCATGAAAGGGGTTTAAATATGTACTTAATAAAACAAAATAACTAAAAATATTCCTACAATCTATCTAACAACAAATCTAGAAATAGAAATTCGATCTAGAAGTGAATTGATTCATTGATTATCTATTGCATTTTACGTGCCCAGATGGCATATTTTGAGCATTTCTTTCACTTCTTCTGGATGAATAAGCTTTGAGTGCAATTTCCCTGTATATATGGCATCAGAGAATTTAGGAATAATGCAATCGATGGCATTTCAAAGAAATTTTATTGTTTTTTGCTGAATATGAGGTTTGATAAGGTAGGTCCACAACGTATCCTGCAATATTCCTTGCAGTTGGCCAGTTTGCTGATTTTTATTGATTATTTCTTGTTTCCATCTGTAATCAGTTTCTTTTACCCTAGGTAACTTTCCAGGGGTCAAATCTGAAATCAAATTGATTGCATATAGGCTATTATTCACGAGCTATGTTACATTGTTCATCATACTTTTAACTCTGGATGTAGCTCCTTCCGCTTTGATTAAACGTTGTTCCCATTCTGCAAAAATAATTTCCTTATATCTCTCCATAATCTTGGGAAGGTTTTCTTTTCTTCCCGACTCCGAGTCTTGCCATAAAATAAATTTAGAAATTTTTTCATCAGCTTCAACAAATTCAATTTTAAGACTGACTCCTTCATCTACTAAGGAAGATGTAATTTCACACAAGGATTCTGCTTCTGAAACCTTTAGAAAAAATTCATTTAATTACTGAGACAATAACTTGTTTGTCTCGAGGGCTTCATTTTTGAATAGATCCAAATTAGGATAATTCTTAAACTTGTCCAATTTGGATCTAAACATTTTTTCTTGTTCAGTCTTTGAATTCTTCTCATTTTGCAAAAGAGCTTGTAATTTTGCTATCTCTTGATTTAGCTGTTGTTACTTTTGTAAAATCTGTTGATCGATCTTTTTCTTTTCAACAGCAAGCTACTCTTCTAACTGTTTGGATTTCAGTTCTCAATCTTGCAACTGTTATTCTAACTGAATAATTTTCTGTTGGTTCTCTGTAAGCTGTTCTTCCAACATAGTTATTCGCAAATCCTTTTGTTTCATTAATTGTGTGACTTCAGAGGCCTTGTATATAGTTGCAGCACTATAGGAACCTGCATATTGGGATAATTTGGTGAGATCCTTAGATGAATTCACCTCAACATTTTTATAAACAATATTCATAAACTCCACCTGTGATGTCGAAAGTGCATCCTGATCAGTTCTCCTCCTTTTCCTTTGTTTTCTCACAACAACACTATGCTTAGGACTGTAAAATACATCCAGAGGAGGGATTTATTATATCTTCAACATAATTTCACCTGTGGGATTTTCAGGAATAACTTCTATATCTTCGTCTTCCAGAACATTAACTTGGGGATTATTCTATTGTCCTATTTGCTGGGAAAATTGTTCATATTGGCTCAAAAAATGAGGAGAAATTATACGTTTAGCAGATTCAACTACCTTTTTAACATCTTCCTCTCTTTCAAGTTGAGAGTCTGGATTGTTTTTTATATCTCCTTTTGGTGCCTATTCAGTAGCCTTACTGTTTGTGCCTTCTTTTTCAGTATGCATGTTGGCATCAGTACCTGTGATTTCTTTTCCTATCTGGGCTGAAGACTGCTAATAAATATGTACATCAAGTTATTTCTTTCTTTTCAGTATCAAATTTGCTGCTAATATCTTCTTTTTGTAAAACAGGATTAGTTCCTGTTACTTCTTTCTGAGTTTGTATGATGATTTTGCTGGCAGATGTTTCTGCTTCTTTTTTGCTAGATGTATTCTCTGTTTCCTTCTGTTGTGATTCATTCTCCTGTATAGGAACTCTCAATTGATCCAGAGGAACTTTGAGTAACCTTTGGCTTCTAAATAACAAAAAATTATTCATTTCTTCGGCCTGAAATTTTGAATTGGCCAAATCAAAAACTTGGGACAAATTATCTACAGAAACAAATAAATCATCAAACATATCTGGTTCATGTTCGAACCGAGCAATTGAAACAAAAGTAGTAAAATCAAATGCCACTTTCCTTGGGTCATATTGTCCCCCTGAGATTGTTGAAAGCTTGAGATTGGTTAGCTTACCAACTTCTTTTTCAGCATGAGCAAAATTATTGAGAGTATAGTCACCACAATTAAAAGGAAAAGTAGGCCACATAAGCTTCTTGCTGTTCTTCAAAGTCCTAGACATGCTTTCTACTGTCAGCTGATACGAAATTTCCTGTGCTAACAATTTTTCTGGAACATACAAAGGAAGAATGTGTGGTTCTACAATACTTCCGAAAAATCTGATATATGTGAATCTTTCCTCTCCGAACCAATCCCCAATTGAGGATAAATCAACTTTAGCTTTATCGGAAAACCTAGGAGGGAATCGGCCAAAATAGTTTGATAAATTGGGATAAGAAAACCGCGACAAACTCTGTAAACATGGCTTTTGAAATGCCCCTTCCACAAGAACTTGTGATATATATGAATAGGAACATGATATTTAGGGGTACATTTCCATTCTAACATGGGGAATTCAGAATTG
>JAXQQM020090909.1:0-37793 GCA_034641835.2 Pinus albicaulis | reverse complement strand
ATCGGGCATGCCTATAACAAGAAGTTCAAGCAGAAGTGGATATCATTAAAACGCTGTGAAGAACTGGAGATTCGATATCAGTAAATACTATTGAAAAATTTGATACAGTAAAAATTGAGTGCTGTAGGTCGTGTTTAGTTTTTAAAACAAAAATATAAAACAACTTAAACAATGAAACAATATCAAACGGTTACCTTACAGAAGGTGTTCGTGAGAGCTGCACCCCAATGAAATCAAGAACGCAACACTCCGCAGAAGACTCGAACAGCAAAATTTCATAGAGAAATGAGAAAACTAATTATCAATTTGACATTTCAGTAAAACCATTAACGCATATCTCTTTGCAATAAAATCTTCAGATTGATATTCCTCAGTTGGAAATCAAGAGAATAAACTTACCACCAGTCAAGCTAGCAGGCTGGGGAAACAACATTTCCATTCCAACGAACATTTGCTTCTATTTTGTTCCTTAAAGATCAAGCTGTGGCTCCTCTTTGCAGAAGTTAAAGGAAGGATGATAAAAGATCAAAACCTTTTTTAACCTTAAGCTTGGGTTAAACCATAAGTGATCCACACCCTATAGTTGTCAACAGATGAAGAACGTTCCCTCCGATCCATGTCTTGAAAATAAGATGAAGATAACGGGACCACTGTTGGAGTTATTAACATTCCATGCAAGAAGGTGGTTTCCAATGGTTGAGAAATTCTCTCAACCTCTCTGTCTAATTTAGGAATAAGTTGGATCTCAGAAACTCTATTTAATAGAGTAATCTGATTGTAACCTGTGTGTGTGAGTGTGTGTACACATACACCATTTGTGCATAACATATGATTGTCTTTCTGTAATTGTGTGATTTTCGCTATTTCTATCATGGTATCGGAGCATCAAGTCGAATCGCTGAGTAGACCTGTGTGTAGAGATGAGTGTGGAGCTTCGGTGTGATCGATCTCTATCGTGAAAGCCCTCGTAAACCCAACACAAGGCAGTGTTGGTTGCGCTACTGTTTGATAAAGTCGTACGACTTTGCATCCGAATTTTTCCATGCTGATGCGTTTAATCTTGTAAAAAAACGTAGGCTGTGGGTGCATCAGATTAACCATCGAATTTAATTTCAATGATGTTGATTGGTGGCGGGAGGCGACGGAGGCAGATGAGCACCGTGGCGTAGTGAGGCAAGAGAGATCTGCACTGAATCTGTAACACTCGAGGCAAACTAAACAGCTGTAACGTGTTCCAAAAAATTGGATGAGGAGGTGTCTTGCTGGCAAAGATGTTGCTAAAGCCACCGTGTTGTTTGCGTGAAGCCATTAACCAACCTTGTTGCTGTGGAGTGTGAACTTGAATCGACCCACATCTCTGATCGTAACATAGAAGTAACGCAGTCACCAGTTGAGATCGGTGTTGCATTCCCAAGAGCCTGCATGGGTTAAACGCGGGGTTTGTGAAAGAGGTCTGCTTGTGTGTCTCCATGCAGAGCTTCTCGTGGTCATGCGCGTCCGTGAGGTCCTCCACTTCGCTGGCCAACCAGCGCTCCCATGTGTGTCTCAGATCACCACTGATGTCTCAGCCCTGCGACATGACACCATCGACAGAGAACAAGTTAACCGTTCTAAACAGACATGAGAACAGTGGTTTTTCCTTCAGCGGATTTGCAATGGTTTCATCTATTGAAATCACTACCAGAAAACAGAACACCGGTGGTCACTATTGCTATGTTTATTGATCTGCTGGCCAATTGTGAGTTGATTTGATTGCAAGTTACATTTTGCGGCGGAAGCATCCAAACCCCTTTACTTGCATTCATACAAATACTTCACGTTGGTATTGCTCGGATGCCGATTCTTTAACAACAACATCAAACCTATACGCCCCTGTCTGGATTAAGTAATCCTTGAGCACTGTGTGATTCTGTTAAACGCTTTTTTGTTTGCCTGCTTTAAGCAGACATTTATATTTGTGTTTCCTTCCAGACCTGCAGGTAGGTAAGGCAAGGATTGGGATTCGCCTCTGCCGCATACGGGCACCATATTTTTCTGAAACCATTCGTATACCAGGTTGGACCTCGCAGGGGTCTCAACTTTGACTTGCTTCACCCAAACCTATGGTTAAATCCCGACCTTTTTTCAATAGCTGTGAGAAGTAAATTGCTGGTAGTTAAATTATTAGTATGATAATTTGTTTGTAAATTAAGTGGTGATGAATTAAGGAGGTTATTTTGTAATGCTGAATCTGGATACATTCCGTATTTAGACGGCTTTTCTAGATAACTGGCGAGTACAGCGGTTGGCACCCATGTATCTCGGTGGATGGGAGCTCGTCCATAGAATGACTAGGAGTTCAGTGATTGCAATCAATTGTTTTGAAAGAGATAAAGTGGCAGTATGGCTCAATATGGATTGTTGTCCAGATAGTATGGCAGTTGCGGATCTAGGGAAGGATCCCTCATTAGTGATAGACATGGAAGTGGTTTCCTAATGAGGTTATGCGATAGATTCAGATGCTGTCCAGTAATTGACTTCGGGAGGTCCTTGATTCGGGAGTTGAGGAAGCGAACTCGGGAATCCAACTTGCCAACTACACCTTTCCGAGGGTTATGAGGCAACTTGATGGAGTATCAACTGATAATATTGATTATTTTGTTATTTTCATGTAATGTAATCATTAAGGGGGGATGTTGGAGTTAATGCTTACATTCCATATTTAAGAAGTTGGTTTGTGACGGTTGAGAAATTCTCTCAACCTCTCTCTCTAAATTAGGAATAAGTTGGATCTCAGAAACTCTATTTAATAGAGTAATCTGATTGTAATCTGTGTGTGTGAGTGTGTGTGCACATACACCATTTGTGCATAATATATGACTATGTTTCTGTAATTGTGTCATTTTAGCCATTTACAGGACCACGTGACCAAGTACTAAACGGTTAGGTAGAGGGCGTTGGGAATTAAATCACCAGGCAAGAAAATTTATGACCTCGCATCCCGAAGCAATTGCATTGGGCTTGAGATTTGGAGTAGTTAGTTGACTTCATTAACCTTTAACCAAAGTATGGAGAGTGGTTGGATGCAATGGTAGGGACGTTAGGTCACAATAGATAAGTGATAGGGTCGTATTATAAAAATTATACATTACGTTTCATCATCATGACAAACTCTTGATGTTAATGTAATAAAGTCAAACGAATAATACCCGGGATCAAAATTATAGTTAGGTGGAATCATAAATGAGGCCATGAAAACTTTAGTATTCAAACATAAAACATAATCAAGGTTAAGATGATTGATTTAGTTAGTTATTTATAGTTGGGTGGGGTGGTTATTTAATCAAAACAAAGAATTCCGTTGTGAGATATGGATGTGACCAAGGGGATTGGTTATAAGAAAAAAAATTATGATGATATTATATGGTAGGTAAAGTTCTTTCATAGATATATTTATATATCTATCACCAAAAATAACATATAATTGAAGAAGATAAATAATCTACTAACAATAATATAATGGCATAATGAAGTGGGACAGAATATGAATATGCTCATATAAAGAAAGTGAATTATATCTAAGGTTGATAGGGGAACGTTAGGTATATATATAATAATGTAATTATTATTAAAAGGATATAATAATTTAATTACTATAAAAAGGATATAATAATTCAATTATTATCAAAAGGAGAAAACATAATGACGAAGTGGAAAGAAAATGATATGGATCAACATACTGTTATCTATAATGATCCAAAGATTTAAAACTCAGTAAGGGAAATGAATGATGTTGACATGAATGATATAATTTCATCAATTTGCAATGATGAGTTAAGTATAGAAATAGAATGTCGTCAATTGAGAATGAATACGTATGACTGTTACTAGAACTAGTACATTTTTTTTTTTGTAATTCGGAGTTATTACAAAACCAGTATAAACACAATATAATTATCAAAGGAAGATGGCCTGCTTCTGTTGCCAAAGCCGTGAGCTTAAAATAGTCTATAGGAACCCGAGTGACTATAGGTTCTGTAATGGAATAAGACTACGATTTAGGGGTTTGGATTATCGAGCCAAATACATAGAAGGGTACCTATTAGATGTGAGAAGAAGAGAGTTTAGCGATGGCCAAATGTGTGCTACAAAAATTCCCATCCTTCTAGCAGTTATTCTAGACAAATTACCTGTCAATAAATAAGAGATAAGTTAAACAATGTTTACAGTAACCATGAAAACTTGGAATAAAACCTTGGAAAAATGAGGACAACCCATAACTTACCTTTTATAGTTCTTACTGAGATGGTTGGGTGCACTAACTTGCAATGGCACCATTATGGATTCGTGGGAAGTAACTACGAGAAGGATTGAAAAAAAATAAATCTAAAATTTGACATTACCTATGGAAAATGTATTACATTCTTCCAAATTTCATTCCAATTGCTGAAGCAAAGTGAAGTCACGGAATTTGATTACAAGAAGGTCGAGAATGCTACACTGTAGCCCTAGACATTAAACACAGATGCGAGAATGGTTGGTGTTAACTTGAATAATAGCAAGAAATACAAGGTATCAAAACCCTGTGGAAGAACAACTATGGTGAGCCATCAATTTTTACAGTAAATAAAACTCAATAAAATTTCCCAGCAATGAGTGCTACATACCATTTGGTCATGGCCGAATCGGTTAAAAATTGGAAGAAGACCTAAACATAGTTTAATACAGAAGCAACAGACTCTTTCTACAGAGCGACGACATGAAAAAGCAAGGTTTCCTCCTACAGAGCGCCGAGGCGGAAGCTGAGAGTTCTTTCTCCGGAGAGATGAGACATAATGTCGTAAGACGAAAAGAAAAATGGTTTAAAAGGTAAGTTCAACACCTCAGAACACTAATTAAGAGCCACTGTTGGATCCAAGCTAGATAGGTCTACGGTGTAATATATTAACAGTTGTAACTCATAAATGCAATCCATGATGTGGGGAGATATTCTGAGAACCATATAAGTGTCGTAACTCCAAACAGTGCCATAACGTGCTGTTGGATTAAATTATTAACTCATATTTTAGATGCGCTATAAATGATAAGTACAACAAAGACCTTGAATGGCGAATAGATGTTCACACATCGGGTAGTGGAAAATCAAATAAGTAACTATAGGACTAGTCATAGTTACTTGTATTGAGAACATATATGTATGTGTTTTCTTTCATTATACATTGCAGTTAAATTAATAATTATGTGTATAATGGTCAAAGATTCGTGGTTAAATTTTTGATGTTTATGTTGTATATTTTTGTAAGTAGATGTATAATGATTTAATAAATGTGTGTAGGATGATAAGTTAATTTTTTTTTTTATGAATGTAACCTTGAATGTTACAATAACACTTGAATTATTAATTTTACATAATCACCTATGTATTACTCTATTATAAATAGGAAATTTTTTTTACAAGAGTTCATCTGAATCAGAGGCCATTTATGGTATTGACATCAGAATGTCGAAACTACAATGTCATTTCCAAAGTATTAAAACCAAAAATCCTTGCCAGAAGAAGAACCATTGTAGAAAAGGATACTACCAACCTCAGAAAGGATGCAACTAGTATGTATGGGAAAATGGTATAATAATGAAATTCACATAGACCTAGAACCACAATGTCATACATGCGAGAATAGAAACATGAAAATTAGGAGGGGCCAAAAGGGACTAATAAACATGATATCAAAAATGTCACTGCGGGGTGACAAGGGAATACACTACCTTAATAGGTTTCCAAGATGTGAATTTACTCATATGTGCATACAAGAAAAACAATGTTGTGGGAGAAAGAATACTCCAACACATTAAATATGTAAAGGAACAAATGTAAAACCCAAAAAGATAACATGATAACCTAACTTGAAATTCACACTTAAGGAGATACTCTATATTCGAAATTCAATACCCAGATATGTAAAGAAAAGGCAACAAGGATTTATATAACCTCGAACAAGGAACAAAAAATTGTTTTACACATTTTTATAAGCACAAGAGGAAAAAACCCAAACATAAAGTTCAAATTTTAAAATATCGAATTCAAAATCATAAAACCCATAATTGAATGGGTAGAATACATATTAGCAAACAATCTATTGAAAATATGGAATATACAATAATAAAACCCATAAATTGAATGGGTATAAGAGAAAATTTGCACTAGAGTTAACGAAGCTAACCCAATTTCCAAGTTTATGCTATAAGAATGGTGTGAAAACTTATCCAGGTGACCATGCATTAAAACAAAAGGTTTTTCCCCTACATAAGACAAATCCAACTATGATATAGTTTTATAAAATTTAAATAGGAAAACAAATAACAAATTATATACAAATTACGAGTGACAGAGTGAGAGACTTACCCGATAATTCGACTACCAAGGTTGAATCTCACATGGGGTTTATCTACAAAAATTATAATGAAAATTTCGAAGGGAAAGAAACCAAAATACCTTATACATTTAGTATTAAAATCATGAATTGGGAAAAACAACAAATCACCTTTCCTGTGAGAAAAATGGGGAATAAATTGAATGTGTATCCACATCCTTTCACAACTATCATTTCTATTAATGTAGAGAGTCATTATCATGACTGAATAGAGCTTTCATTCCACCCTAAAATCGATATGCAGGTCTGTGCTAATAGCAGAACAATAACCTCAAGCATGGCAGCCACACCCTATGAGCGTAATGTCAAACTCAGGAAAGGATAGATAGGTAAGCCCTTAGGGTTTTGTGATATCCCTTTTGAACCATAGATCCTCCCCTATATACCTCAGTCATTCCCCAATATCCTTGAAGATTGTGAAGGCCACGTGAGGAGGGCATGTTGTCACATGGCATCCAACATGTGGCAAGTGTGGAGAGGGACACGCCATGAGGAAGGGACATTTGATTTAAGTGGGAAATTAGCTTTAGTATCAAAAAATAAAGGTACCATACATATGTTTACTAATTTCCACCATGCCTTTCATAGGAATTAAGGGTATAGGGTATAGATAAATTTTAATGTGGCTAAGGGTATAGGTGAAAAATATTAACATGTATGTAATGGTTAGGGAACCATTTAACCAAAATTTTGTATCTGAAAGGCTAATTAAGGCACTAAGGTTAATTCAAACTTACTTACGTATCTAAATTACTCAAGATGCTACAAGTAGGTTCATACCTTAATATGAATTTGGCGGACTAGTGATTAGCGAAAAGAGAAAATAAAACTAAACTTTGGGTTCTTGGAGAGGAGGTATACTTTAGTCATTATTGCATCTTATATGAGAGTCATTTCAACATCTACCATGGTATCAAAGAAACGTGAAAGAAGCATACAGGTAAGTGGAGAACCAAATTAATAGACAAAAAGAGTGAAATATAAAAAAAATGGGGACATGACATATTGAGAAAAGTTTTTTCATATTACGACGATCCATAATGTTTCATTTTCGTGTTGAAAAAATACCTATCCTGATGTCGCATTGGACCATGGTTTACCATTGTTATAAACAGAAGGGATTTATATGAAACCTAAGGTTTAATATTATGAAACTTATGAATTATTTATACCCTTGGAATATGAACCCATATATCAATAAATACAATGGATTGATATTAAAAACCCAAGGTATTAATAATAAAAAATCACAGGTTTGTAAACATAATGGAATAATAATAAACCTAAGAGATTAATATTATAAAATCTTAAGTATATAAACCCTTAGAAAAATACTATAAATCGTGAAATAAATATGGTTGAACATGCTTTATTTAAACACTTTGACAATATTTGCCACAATGCGATGTTGGACCGAGGATGACCATCGTTGACCATGCTTGATTTTCATATTGAGACAATTTTTGTCACATTGTGACATTCGACCATGGTAGAGCATGATTGATTATGGCTCACAATGATTGACAATGGTTGATTATGGTTTATTTTCATATTGAGACAATTTTTTTCATAATGTGACATTGGACCATGGATTAATATTAAACTGTAGTACTAATATTTAACACTTAATTTTGGGATATGGTAAACCCAGGGGACTAAAAAGCACAAACGATTAATAAAGCCTAGGGATTAATATTTTGAACTCAAGGGATTAAATGATAAAAGAAAGGAATTATTAATATTATAAACATAAGGAACAAATAAACATAACATTTAATATCATTCAGATTTAATAAATGAAAGGGACTAATATTACCAAGCCAAGGAATTAGAAAAATCGAGGCATCAATGTTGTAAACCAAATGGATAACCAAACCCAAGGAATTATTATATTGTAAACATAAAACATCAATAAAATGAAGGGATTATTAATATTATAAACCCAATAGATTAATGTTATAAATAAAAATGATTAATAACCCCAAATGATTAATAAACCTGAAGAATCAGTAAATGAAACCAACTAACATAAAAAACTAAAGAAATTAATAAATCCTAAGAATTAATATTTTAAACTGAAGAGATTAATAAGCCCATGGGATTATTAATATTATAAACCAAAAGAACTAATAAAACCAACAATTTAATATTATAAACCAAAGGAATTTATGAGCCCAAGGGACAAATATTAAAAATGTGAGGGGTCTACAAGCCCAAGCGATCCATATTAGAAACCCAAGAGTTTAATAATGCCTAAGAATAAATATTTTAAATACAAAGGATTGATAAACATATATTATTATTAATATTATAAATCCAAGCGATCAATCAACATTAGTGATTTTTAATATTATAAAACAAACGAATTAATAAAAAAAAGGATCAATCAACCCAATGGACTGATATTAAAAACCCAAGGAAATAATAAATTCAAGGGATTAATAGTAAAAAAAAAAGTGTTTATAAAACTAAGGGAACAATATTAAACCTAAGATATTAATTTTATAAACCCTTAAGTATATAAACCCTTAGATAAATATTGTAAACCATGATATAAACATGATTGACCATGTTTGATTTAAACTTTGATGTAATCTTAAAACCCAAACACACAAACTAATATTAAAAACAAAAAAAATTAATAAATCCTAGGAATTAATATTTTAAACTCAAGGGATTAATAAACCTAAGGGATAAAATGATAAATAAAAGGAATTTTTAATATTATAAACATAAGGGAAAAATACACCCAAGCGTTTTATATTATAAATCTAATGGATAAATATTAATATTATAAATCAAAGGAATTATTAAAATTATAAACTTAAGGAACAAATAAACCCAAGAGTTTAATAGTATAAACCCAAGGAACTATTAAACCAAAGGGGAAAATATTATAAACTCAAGGGATAAAAAATATGCAAGCGATCAATATTAAAAACACAAGGGATTTATATTAAACACAAGGGCTAATACTATAAAACCTATGAATTATTTATAGCTTTGGAATATGAACCCTTAGATCAACGAACACAACATATTGATATTGCAAACCCAAGAAAATAATAAACCCAAGGGATTAGTACTAAAAAATAAAGAGTTTATAAACCCAAGGGAATAATATTAAACCTAAGATATTAATATTATAAACCTAATGTATATAAGAACCCTTATATAAATACAATAAACCATGAAATAAACATGGTTGACCATGATTGATTTAAATATTAAGACACTACATGTCACAATGTGACATTGGACCAAGGATGACCGTGGTTGATCATGGTTTATCTTGATATTTAGGCAATTTTCATCAGAATGTGACATTCGACCATGGTAGACCATGATCAAATATGGGTGACAACGATTAAAAATAGCTGACCATGTTGATTTTCATATTGAGACAATATTTTTAATAATGTGACATTGGAGCATGGAGTAATATTAAACTTTAGGATTAATATTTAAACATTAATTTTGGATTTAATAAACCAAAGTGACTAATATTACCAACCTAAAGAATTAGAAACTCAAGGGATCAATTTCATAAGCCAAATGAGTCAATAAACCTAGGGAATTATTAATACTGTAAACCCAAAACATCAATAAAACCAAGGGATTATTAATATTATAAGCCCAATAGATTAATATTATAAATACAAATTATTAATAAACCCAAGTGATTAATAAACCTGAAGGATCAATATATATATATATATATATATATATATATATATATATATATATATATATATATATATATATATAACCCAACAAATTAATAAACCCTAAGAATTAATATTTTAAACCCATGGGATTATTAATATTATAAACCAAAAGAACTAATAAAACAAATTGTTTAATATTATAAACCCAAGGAAATGGTGAACCCGAGGGACAGATATTAAAAATGTAAGGGGTCTACAAGCCCAAGGGATCCATATTAAAAATCCAAGAGATTAATAATGCCTAGGAATTAATATTTTAAATAGAAAGGACTCATGAACCCATATTATTACTAGTATTATAAACCCAAGGGATCAATCAAACTTGGGGAATGCTAATATTATAAACCCAAAAAATTAATAAACAAAAGGATCAATAAACTAAATGGATTGATATTAAAAACCCCAATAAATAATAAATTGAAGGGATTAATAATAAAAAACCAATTTTTTATCAACCTAAGGGAATAATATTTAACCTAAGACATTAATTTTACAAAACCCTTAAGTTTATAAACCCTTAGATAAATATTGTAAACCACGAAATAAAAACAGTTGACCATATTTTATTTAAACATTGACACAATCTTAAAAACCCAAACAAGCTAACTAATATTAAAAACCAAAATAATTAATAAATCCTAGGAATGAATATTTTAAACTCAAGGGGTTAAAAAACCTAAGGGATTAAATCATAAATAAAAGAAATTATTAATATTATAAACTTAAGGAACAGATACACCCAAGCATTTCATATTATAAACCCATGAAATTAATAAACCTAAGCGAAAGATATTATAAATGTAATGGATCAATATGAATATTATAAACCAAATGAATTATTAATATTATAAACTTAAGGAACAAATAAACCCAACCGTTTAGTAGTATAAACCCAAGGAATTAGTAAACCAAAGGGGAGAATATTATAAACCCAAAGTAAATATACCCAAGGGTTAAATATACAAGGTATTTATAATAAACCCAAGGGTTAATATTATAAAACCTATGAATTATTTACACCCTTGGAATATGAACACTTAGATCAGTGAACAAAACCAATCGATATTAAAAACCCAAGTAAATAATAAACCCAAGGGATTAGTACTAAAAAAAAAGAGTTTATAAACCCGAGCGAATAATATTAAACCCAAGAGATTAATATTATAAACCCAAAGTATATAAAAACCCTTATATAAATACAATAAACCATGAAAAAAGCATGGTTGACCATGCTTAAATTAAAAATTAATACAATATTTGTCGCAATGTGACATCAGACAAAGGATGACCATCGTTTTCCATGGTTTTTTTTAATATTTAAGCAATCTTTGTCAGAACGTGACATTCGACTGGGGTAGACCATGATGGACCATGGCTAACGATGATTAAGAGTTGTTGACCATGGTTTATTTTCATATTGAGACAATATTTTTCATAATGTGACATTGGACCATGGATTAATATTAAACTCTAGGACTATTATTTAACCCTTAATTTTGGATTTAATAAACCTAATGGACTAATATTACCAACACAAAGAAGTATAAAAGTCAAGGGATCAATGTTATAAACCAAATAGATGAACAAACCTAGGGAATTATTAATATTATAAACAAAAAACATCCATAAACCCAAGGGATTATTAATATTATAAATATAAAACATCAATAAACTCAAGGGATTATTAATATTATAAACCTAACATGTTAATATTATAAATAATTTTTTTAATAAACCTAAAGGATCAATAAACCGAAAAAGCTAATATAAAAAACCTAAAAAATTAATAAACCATAAAATTTAATATTTTAAACTGAAAGGATTAATAAACCCAAGGGATTATTAATATTAATAAAAAAAAACTAATAAACCCAAGGGTTTAATATTACAAAACCAAGGAATTGGTGAACCTAAGAGATAAATATTAAAAAACTAAGGGATCAACAAGGCCAAGGGAGCAATATTAAAAATATAATAGATTAATAAATCCTTGGAATTAGTATTTAAAAAAAAAAGGATTGGTAATATCATATGATTATTAATATTATAAACCCAAGAGAACAATAAACCTTAGGTACTTTTAATATTATAAACCCAATGAATTAATAAAATAAAGGGATATTCAATTTCGCCATCATTGTAACCAAAAAAGAACATTGAAATTAACATATATTTTTTGTTTTGTTTACATAATAAAATTCCACTACAAAATTGGACTTGAAACACTCCATAAAAAATCATTTATCAAATAACGTCTTCCAAAACAAAACTAGACTGCCGACAAAAAGAACACCAATTAAAATGAAGAAGAAAATGATGATGATACTTAATGATTTCCAACCAATCCCTTCTTTTTTTCCTCCCAAAGCCACTCATGTTCACATGCAACAACTATTTTACATTCAATTTCACCTCATCCAGCAGAGAAATATGCTCATCAATAAAATTAGTATGGAAGTCAAGTTTTCTATCAAAATTGTTCCAAACAGATGAAAGAAAACTTATCACTCTATAAATATTGTACATTGCTTGATTATAATAGATTCCATCAGTTTTATCCATATCTTCATTTGAAAGGAAAAACGACAAAATCAAAATTAATACACGTGCACAAACACATAAGCCTACACATATATAGAGATATATATATATACCTAAACCATAACACCCAATTTTTATTATATTTAATAAACTTAATATTATTAACCTCATTGTATAAAGTAACCTAATGCTACATCAACCAAATGATATAAAATTTTCTATATAAATAAACCTCACGAGAAATACATATTCGACACATGGAATGAGTGATACGATCCTTATTACAACAGTCAACAAGAATTCAGAATCTTATAAACTTAATGTTTAAAATGAAATATTAATAATTTTAGTAATCCTATAATTTTATTTAAATTAATGGTAATGTATATATTAATTTTTTTGTTTAATATTAATGTCAATGTTTTTGTTCAATAAAAATATTAGCATTCACCTAATTTTTATTAATATTAAAAAAATTAATCTTATAAACCTCATTTTTATTAATATTAAACAACTTAATCTTATAAACCTCATGCTATAAAATAACCTAATTCCACATGAAATAAATGATATAAAGATAACGAAAAATACAAATGTTGTGTCATTGAACCTAGATAAACCTAAAGTTATTAAACTTAATCTTCAATAAAAATATTTACATCGATGTTTAATGTTGATGTGGACATTAAAGTATCGACAAAATATTTGTTTAATACTAATATTAAATATCATTAACATTATTTAATAGACATACTAATTATTAATATGAATATTGGTAATATTTGCTATGGAGGTGAAATTTTTCATGAGTGTTGGGTATCATTGGAAATATTAATATTAATAACATTTAGTCAATCATTTTTTAATTCATCATACAATAAGAATTCTCATTATCGACATCAATATAAAAAAAAAAAATTAATTGATTTTTTAATCATTGGTGCAAATAACTGGTTGTTTATGTCTAAATGGTTCATTTTCAAGAAAACAATAATAACCATTATTAAAAAAAAAAAAAAATTGAACAACATGAAAAGCAATGCAAACAACTTTATGAAATATTGCTATGAACATTATGAATGTATTCATCTCATTAACATATGAAAATCATTATTATAAAATAATTCAATAAAGAGGACCATTGTTAGCATATTTTGACACATATGTAAGAATTCTATTTTTTGCATGTCATAGAGTTATGGAATTCAACCAGTTATATTATTTCTTGCTAATTGTAACATATGCACTATATTTAATATTTTTATAATGATTCCCGGATGCGGGTGTTTAGTGTGCCTTGTACGTGGGCGGCGTTGTGGATTGGCGCATGGATTTTTACCACCTCCACCTACCCTCGCATGACGTCAAGAATTTATTCTCCTGCCATCTCCTTGAATGATGCTTTAATGCAGCTCATTTCTCCACACCATCCGGATTGCTTTTTGACCATGGTGCTTGCCCCCTGCTTCATTCCTGCTCCTCCCTTGAGCTCGTTATGCTCCTTCGCTGTCACAAAACCCCATTCTCGAACTAGCTCTGGGAAGCGTTGTGCTCTGGACTGTTGTATCGATCTGCTGCCTGGTATTCATTTCTCTCAGAGCCCCTTCTACAAGCTAAACTTCCATCCACCCTTCGTCAGTGCCTCGAATGTGCTTGATTGCGCTCCCCCACTGGCTAAAGCTATCACCTTCAATGCCCCCCCTGCTATTGCATCTCCCACACCCACTCTACTCTGCCTGTTCGTCGCATCATACCGAGGTTACACCAACGTATGTGTTGCAGGAGGGGTAGTATTCACGGGCAATTTTCTCGTCAGGTCTCCTCTTCTACCTCTAGCTCCACTTCCCAATCCTCGGATTCTTGCTCTCGCCACTATCCCAACACTAGAAGTGGTCGTGGATGTGGGTGTGGGAAGCCTCGATATGATTTGGGCTCCCCCCACATCCCAGTCGCCCCACTCCCTACCCCTGTGCAATCTCATACGGCTTAGTTCCGCTTCCCCTGTGATTTTAGCCATTCCAATTTAATTTCCATCATCACAATTGTGCTTCAAGAGGATTCCTCGGGTGTGGTCACCGCAACTCCGGGTGTGACTCTGGCGAAGAACACTGAAGAAATGCACAACACTCCTCCTATTGACAACCTGAAGCGCAAAGTGCCCAACTACAGTGCAACTCAATACAAGAACCAACAGGCCGGACCAAGCGACCCCACTCGAGGCTGTCTCACTGGAAAAGAAGGTCAACAGGCAGAGGAAGAAGCCCCATATGAGTGTGGTTGCCACATCGTCGAAGAACAGCCACCCACATCTCATGAATACTAAACAGGTCTACACGCACAGGTTTTTCTTTCACAGTCATTCGAATGGGCTCAATTCTTTGTGTCTTTTGTTTATCATTTTACAAACTTAGACTTTTGTTATAATGTCTATCAGCCAGTTTCCCCTTTGTGGGCGACATATCTCTGTTTGTATCTTTTGGACTAGTGATGCGGTTTTAGTTTCTGAAGTTTATCTGGTAAACCATTAGTTTTGTAATTGCGAGAATGTTGCAACTCTGGGCAAGATCTTTTGAGGCCAGGGCCTCTCTATAACTTTTTGTATCAATAATAGAAGTAGACAAATTCATAAATAAATAAATAAATATTTGTATAATGATTAAAATAGAAAGGTAGTGCAATGCCTAAACCATTTATTGATTTCACTCTTGATATGGTTGTGAAAGTTAGGCCTCACTGCTCCTTATTCTCGATATCAATTGATGCACAATCTAAAGTAAGTCCCCATGACTTATGGATTTCAAGAGACCATGCCATATTTAAAGGATTTTTTTATTTTTTTTTCCTTTTATCATTTGTATGATAGGTAAAAATTTTATATTGCTTGCATCAAATGGAACAATGACATACTTACCAAAAACAACAGTTGTGAACATTGGAAGCTGAGGTGGAATAGAGGTATGCGTATAAAATATATCCTTCACATAACCAAGCGCAACATTCACCAATCTAACTTGAACCCACAAATTACTTTTCAAAATAACACATTAACCATCACACAACAAAAAATCACGATCCAAATTATCATAATCAACACCATTGATTTTTGAATGCCTTGAATTCTCAGCAATACATCTTGAAATTAGAGAATTTAATGAGTTTAACATATTTATATTATGGAAGGAGACAAAATTATTGGTTGGAAACATGTGAACCATTTCATTAAATAAACTCCTTTCTCTAGGATGTAACCTCATATAAGCTCGTGGCATAAGAAACTCCCAATCTTCAAGAACATGTTCTACATTTCTTATGTTATTCAAGACTTTACAAAAACAATATTATTTCTAATTATTCCCTTATTGTATAAATATTACATCGAGAGTGACAAAAATTTTGAAGTTTTTTGAAAAAAAATCCATGTTTTATTACCTTCATAAAAAGGCTTATCTCTTACCTGAGGTAGCTGGCCAAGGTCACCCACAAGGATGATGGAACTTTGACTAAAAGGATAATTTTTTTTCTCTAGATATTCTTCTCTTAATCGAGCATATATTTACATGAATAACCTTGGTCCTAGAAATCACAATTCATAAATCGATATATGATTAATATGCCTCATTTGTTCTTGGAATATCACTAGTGATTTCCCCTATAGTGGTTACATATATTTAATTGTAGTTTTTAGAGGTGACTATATTGTTTTTTCATGTATATTAAAAGAATTTATACATGTTGGGGAAAGAAGAATAAAATTACTTATTTAATTTCTTGAAAAATTAGAAAGAGCTTCAAAAATTCAATGGACAAGGAAAGAATTCCCAGTCTATGCATTTCCTCGAGCAACCATAAGAAGTCATTCACGAATTTCATATTCATAAAAGTGCCTTAAAACATTTTGAAAATAAATTCATTTTTTTTTTGCCAGTGAATCTAGAGATGCAAATGTTCTATTTAATATGTCAACAATATGACCCCTTGATTTTCCATTCCTTATGAAATGAATAACTTCTTCTACAACATCATGAGAAATGGTTCTACTTTTCCAGTAAAAGGAAATATCAAAGTCCCTTAGACCAAGGGTGTGAAGATAAGAAACACTAGCATGATTTTGTGGAACAAAGAGAGAAAAGGTACCATTTTTAAAAATCATCTTCAAGATTTACTTCTTGGTTATAAAATCACCATATTATTCATCCTCAATATTTTCAACAATTGATGGATTTCTATATACATGCCATTCTCGATATCGAAAATTCCTCCAATTTTTAATAATAATTTCAGCTGAAATACCAATTTCTACATGAATGTTATAAAATGGCTTGTACAACGGAAATATTTCCTAGAAAAATGTTTCAAATTCATCTAAAGCCTCACTATGAATAGAATAATACCGTGGCTAAACTCGAAAAATAACATGAACATCCCTAGGCTTCCATGGATCTTGTTTATGCTTGCTATCAAATGTACAAGATCTTATTTTTTGTATCAAAGATATATGGTCAAGAAAACAGAGCATCTTCTGATAATGTTGAAAAAAAGTATTCTTAGAGGAATATTGTTTTCCATCCCTTGAGATTTTCCTGAAACCCTTTAATCCAACATAAGGAAACAAATTTCCGACTGCAAACCACAAGAGGCAAGTTCAGAAACATATGGCATGTTTCTTGTTCTCCAGTGTCACGTTAAATAATCATTTATGCCAGAAACCTTTTGTATCGACATAAATAATGATTCTCAGAGACAAGAGAATTTGGAATCCTAGTTAACATATGATGATAACTTTCAGACCTATTTTCCACTTTTGATGTATACTTAGCAATTTCAGGTTAGCATTTCAAGAAATCACTAGTTGGAAATAAACATTTGCATGCTGAATTTTTAGAATGTCGATGTTATGTACATTAACCCTATCAACATTTCTTGTTGGCTCCATTTTTTTTCATCCTTGATCATCTATAAAAAAAATTTATTCATCAAAAATATCTGATGGACCATTGTATTGACATGTGAGAATAGCGAATTTTTTGAGCAAACAAGAATCTACAGTACAAGTTATGTGCCTTAGGACACATTTTAACAATTATCCATGATCAGTATGAGAATTTCAAGAGAAAATATGATCAATATTCAATAGGAAAGGGCATCATTGAGGATTCATTAAACTATTATGATTCGACGAGGTATGTCACGTGGATTCCATGGAGTTACATATTTGTAAAAGAATCCCTTTGCAAGATTTACATCATAAGAATTTTACCAATCAAGTATTTCCATGTTGGGAGTGCCTTGCAACAATAT
This sequence comes from Pinus albicaulis, assembly GCA_034641835.2. Classification (NCBI taxonomy): domain Eukaryota; kingdom Viridiplantae; phylum Streptophyta; class Pinopsida; order Pinales; family Pinaceae; genus Pinus; species Pinus albicaulis. The sequence continues at coordinate 19,816 of JAXQQM020090909.1, read as the reverse complement.
GAAACCATATATATGTGATGAAACTATATGTTTCAACTCATATCTAAAGAAAATGAAGATAAAGTTACTACAAAAAATATAAGTAGAATCATAATAAACAATTGAAAAAGTATAGAAAATAAATTGAACAACACATGTCTGTACCATATGTCTTTATATTCAAGATATTTTGGATAAATTCCTCTCACAATATATTGAATCTATGGTGCATAAATGTGCCAAAAAATTCAGGTTACTGGATAAAATTCTAAATTTTCATACGATGCTCATTTAAAGTACAAGAATGTGAATCTATGGGCATGAGGTTATGTAGCTCTAGAGATTTTGTGTCAGTTGCCCTCAAAAGTATAAAAAAAATACGGGCATCCCATATGAGTAATCATGTCACTCAATTTAGCCTGACACTTACTCTAGTATGTACTTTAACCTATCAAGGAAGAACCAAACCACATAATATGATAAACCAATTTATTATCTGTAAAATCAGAAATTTGGTGACACAACTCTTCAATTTTTGTAGGTGAGTTATTATATAAATGTTTCTTCACAAAAAATGTAGCAGTTTATTGGCTCTGATGGTTCATTATAATGTTCAAAAGTTAATATCGAAAGAAAAGATGGCTTCTAGATATCAAGTCATAGTACATAACAAGATGCAATGCATACTCATGAAGTTCAAAAATATAAATCCGTGGTTGCAGCCAATCAACATCAACTGTGGGGAACAATGTGGGGAATTTTGTATCTAATAAACTCTCTATATTATATTTATTTACGAGAGAGGATACAATATTGGGCCAATTGATTTCTTGAAGAGGTGAAGAATAAAATTTATCAAGAACTGTTATAATTTCTTCCACTTATCTCTGCTCATTTTGTGGGAGAGAAGGGAAAGAAGAAGGATGGGTGGGAAAACACTCATGAGGAAACCCATCATTATTAGTTTCAATGATCTCAGATTATTCAATATCACAATAAACATAGTAAATTACAACATCTCGCTAATATTGATCATGTTGGATTTTGAAAAGTAATGCAACCATCAATCGATATCTTTTGACATTAAATTCATAATATTTAGACTGAGTGAAATATCTCCTTAAAATTATAATGTCAATATCCTCAACATGTCAGGGAACACTTTTTACAATTGTAGAAATATCTTGAGGAAAGCTAATTGTGTGGACGTTATACTTATATTTCCCACCTCAAGCCTGTGTCACTTGAAAATAGTATTGAAACTTGCTATAATAATTTATTCAACTTGAGTAATAACTTTGAAATATGAATTATCACCAGGATCAATGTTATTATATCGGTGAAAATGATGGCCACCTCTTTCATTCTTACATTGTATGCAAAAAATTCCTTCAGAATCCCTCAAAACCTTGATCCTATGATATGATTCTTGGAAAATGTGGTACATTTGGACAAATGACAAGATATTTATCTTTTCTCCAAAAATTGTATGCACTGAAATCATTTTTACACCAAAATAAATATGATTTCTATAAACAAACCATTTTTAGAACCATTTGGAAGAATAAAATCTCTTCTGAAATGTACTTCATCCTTAGCAACATGAGATTCCCTTACCAAATTTTGAACACTTGAAATTTATCGATGATAGGGCCTTTCCAAATTTATATTCCATGTTTCTTGAACCTGAGTGGATGAAATGATGTCTTTCTCATAAAACATTATAAAATTCAATGCCAAACTATTATAAAAATAAAAAAAAATAAAAAAAATGAAATGCATTGAACATTTTCATTTGTTTGGAGATGTGGATGAAGGTTATGAGATCGTTCCTCTCTGATTCTAACATTAGTGGATTGAAAATTGAAGGAGTTAATTTTTATGCCTCTATTGAAATTAAATGTTTCCTATTGAAAAAAATAAAATACATCACAAAATTAATTTTTCAACCAAATAAAGGTTAAAAAAATGGAAAACAAACCAAATACATTGAACATCTACATTACTTTGACAATTTGATGTTTTCTATTCTGTTTCTCCAACCGGATCGAATGATGTTGTGTTTTTTTCCATAAAAGGTTATATAATACAATTTACAACTTAGAAAAAATTCAAATGACAAAAAAATAAAATGCATTGAATGTTTACATTTGTTCGGCGATGTGGACGAACACTATGAGATGGTTCCTCATCACTTTTAACATTATTAGATTTAAAATATGTGAAGTTAATTTGTATGCCTCTGTGAATGGTGATTGATTATCTTGGCGATACAACATTACTTTGATAAGGGGGATTGGAATATCCAGTGTTTTGAGTGAATGGCTCCAAATTATCAAACAAATGGCCAAGTATGCTATCATCAAAATCATCACATAAAATGGCATCACTGCCTCCACCATGGATTTTTTGTAACCTTTGGCCTTGATCATAACTTTCATTTGCATATACAAAAGGGTTAGGGTGAACATTTTCATCCACGTTATCGACATGATGATCTTCCTAACTACAATATGTTTTCCCAATATTATTAAGATTGTTGAGAGAGCATCAGCCATGAAAATTATTTTGGTCAAGAACACATTCAGAGAATGATATATCAATACGAAATGTTCTTTTCATTATATCATCCATACTATGATAGTTATGAGAAATTAGAAAAAAAATGAATATTGATTTCATTGGTTTTTCTACGAAATGTATCTCTCCTACACTCATTTATTTCATGCCTATTTTGTTAGTACTATAAGCTACGACATTCATAAGACTTGTCATGAGTTCCTCATGACATATTTTGTTTTCTCACATGCTTACTTGTTCCTTCAGATGACATGTTTACAATATATAATAAAATTTTATAATACAACAGTGAACATCGAATAATTACACATTTACCATAGAAACAAACATAAAAGCATGAAAAAGGCACACACGGGTTTTTCCTTTTGTAGCCATATAAAAAAATTCAAAGTGTATATGGTATTTTGCAAACCATACAAGCTTATAAAAATATATAAGAATTTTTTGCAAACCATATAAAAATAATTCAAAAATATTTTAATGTGCCATAACTAATCCACAAAATAAGAGAAAAATGGCTAAATTTATTCCTTAAATATTAAAAACATATAGGAAAACCCATAGAATTGGAACACAATACGATAACAATTATATGAACTCGAAGTATATTTGAATTTTTGGAACTATATATTATTAAGATACAAATGTAAATATTAAAATGTGCACAAAAATATAACATGTTTGAGAACCATTGAGAATAAAGTATTAGAAATGACAATTATAACATCATGTATAGTAGTTATAGTTATACATAAAAATAAAAATGCATAGGAGTTGGCTATTCTTCCATAGGCGTTGGGGAGTTGAGGTCCAGTTGTTTTGGCTCCTCCTCCTCCTTTTTGTTATTGTCTGCAAGTTTATGTTCCAGCCTATTTATTTCTTTTCTAAGAGAATCCACCTCGTCTTCAAGCCTACAAATTTTCTCATTCTCTTCCATTTGTTATTCCTCGATTGTGATGGCATCCTTGTGGTATCGATCCTCACACATTGATAACACATCGATCCCATCACGAAATTATCCATGCTCCCTGATACATGAATCACCCATTAGTTTTATGCTATCATAACACTAGGCCCTCTCAATAATCTCACTCCTGGTCTTGGGCCTGCTAAGGCCTGAGGAGCCTTACCCACTACTCTTAGAAATAAAACTCATATGAGACACCATAAATTTAGACTCAGACTGGGACTCAAAAACCCCTTTAAAATTCGTCTTACTAAACCCAAAACACTAGTAAAACACAAAGTAGACAAAGGACCTCATGCACAGTAGGTAACTAGACTCACTAAATTCCATAGACAAGACCTTCATTTTTTCATAGATGATAATTACTAGCTTGAAAATGATCCCTGGCCTCTTATAAGACCTAATACTCCAAATTTAAAACACACGAGAACCCAAGCCACTGCATAGGAAATTCAAGACGACAACGGTCCCCTCAAGTCGACTACCACAAATACCCTCTTCAATAGTTCCCTAGGTCCTAGTGCCCACCAAGAAAACCCAAAGGCCCCCAACCAGGAAAAAAATTAACCAAATCACCACCAATTAGCCATTTGGCCCTCTCGACTTACTCTTTCTCAGATTGTTACTATTATTTTTGGCTGTCTACCACAAACATAAGAGGAGAAAACAAACCACCACTACCCCGTGAGTTTGGGCTTACTAAAAATCCTGTAACCATTATTCCTTAAATATCCACCTGTAGGAGGATAGTGATGGTGGAGCGACGTGATTGTACCCGAGGTACTCGAATCCCAATGTTGTTCCATGATTTTCTTACCCACCATCTCCCCATGTGTTATTTACGAGTTCCATGACCCCGAGAGTAAATTCTTCTCCCACTGCTTCACCCTTCCCATGAACCAAGTACCAATTTTCCAGATACTATACTTAGAAATGAGTGAGGGGAGGTATAACCACACACTTTTTCTAATGCGTGGACTAGGTGGCCGACTGTTGACTGCATGCCATCAATATTTTGACTGAGTTTGGTATACTGCTGATGCGGGAGCATCTGGACTTAGTCAGCAATGTGATTGGATGTTCACATGTTGTGGCTAACCATGAGGTGGATAAACATTGACCATTAATAATTTATTTAGTTTTAAATGAGAGAAGTTAGTTTTTTTAGGTTTATTAAATTAATTAGGAATAGAAATAGAAATTGGCTTCTCCCTGTGAGAAGATTGAGCCAAGTAGGATATGAGCTTAGAAATAGTGTAGCATTTATTTTTTGGATTGGTTCAAAAGAAATCTATTTTAAGTGAGAAGGACCGCTTCAAAATTTTGTATAAATATGTGAGATAGGTGTGAGAGAGAGTAGAGTGTAGAAAAAAGTCAGAAAACGTGAAATAGGTGTGTGAGAGGTGAGAGTAGAGAGAGCATAAAAATTATAATAATCAGTCGATCAAGGGATTGTCTTTGTAAATTCCTTATATTATATTTTCAAGTGTTCTATGTTGATCGGGATCTTTGTTCAATTATTTTTTTAAACTATGTTAAATCACATTAAGTTAAAAAATGGAAGAACAATCAAATTGCAGGTGTGACGAGGGCCATATATATGAACCCGATCAATACCCGAGATCTCATCATGAATTGGAAACCATCCTACATTGCAGAGAAATGATTTTAAGTTTCAAGTTAATTTGTTTTACAAGCAATGTGAAGTGAGGAGTGGAGAGAAAATGGGGATCATCAGATCTCATATTAATACAACGGTGGAGATCACAGCACGGGGAAAGCGATTTCACTCTTCGCAAGACTTAGGGAATAAGTGTTAAGTCATCACAAAGTAAAAAAAATTATTTCCGATGCAAAAAGGAAGAGGACACATGTCAACACAACGTCGTTTCGCAATTCGCAAGGATTAAAGTTTAAGTGTTAAAGCTAAACTGTAAATATTGATATCTGTGATCGTCGATGATTGGTCAGACTTTTCGTGGGACCCTTCGGTAAGAGATTGCATGCGATGCAAATTTTTTTGGGTTATATGTGTTTTTTATAACTATGACGTGGATCACGCATATGTATGTATGTATGTTTAATGAACCCGAGGCTAATTCAAACTAGCTGTGGTAATAAGGTTGTGTAGAGTGTAAACTCTATAGTTCCTTGAATACTCTGCTATTTCTGTAGTTAGTCTGGATCATTTGGTATCAAAGCATAATTGAATTTGTTCTTGGAAATTGGAGCAAATATGCCACCTAGGAGAGGATTTAGTATATGTCATGGAAGATAGGAGGCTAATGCAATTCTATTCAATGACATTCAACATCTTCATACAAGAATAGAGAGAGTAGAAGTTTCTCAGAGGAGAGAACCTAAAGAAGGAGATGTCAGTGCAGTAGAGGAAACATCTGAGGAAGAAGAAGAGGAAAAATATTACGTAGCTAAAATGCTACAAATGTTGATTAAGACAACTGGAAGACCAAAGGTGGTTGTACCTTTGTATGAGGGAAATTTTAATATGGAAGAGCTAATGGACTGGATCAGTTCATTAGAAAATTACTTTGAATTTGAAGAGGTTGAAGACAAAAGGGAAACAAATTTTGTAGCTACCAGACTAAAGGTTAACGCAGCTATCTAGTGGGAGGAATTACAAGTATCTAGACAGAGAAAAGGAAAGCCCAAAATCAAGCGATGGGACAAAATGGTAAGAAAATTAAAAAGTAAGTTCCTCCCCAATGATTATCAGTTAAATATTGTTAAGAAATTACAGAATTTGAAACAAAATGGAATGAAAATGAAATAATATACAGAGGAATTTGATAAACTGAATATCAGAGTTGGACATGTAGAGGATGAAGTTGAGAAAGTAGCCAGGTATATAAATGGCTTGAGGTATGATATCCAGGATGGGATCACTCTATTAAATCTAAGGAAAATTCAAGATGCTTATCAGGAAGGCTTAAAATCAAAAGAGAAAATACAGAGAAAGAAAAGTCAGAGGAATCGAGGAAAGTGTTTAGCAAGAGGAAGATGAACATTCAAACCCAGATTTCAACATTCCCATAATGAAACAGGAGGATTGAGTAGAAAATCACCATAGAGAGGAGACACTGGTCGAGGAAGGTTTGTACCCAGAGGTAGAGGTCGAGAAAGATATATTCGGTGTTTTACATGTGCTGAATAGGGACATGGGTCATGGTACTATCCTCATATTAAATCAACAACTCAGGGAAATGTAAATGTTGTTGAAACAAAGGAAGACATTCCTCAGATTGCAGGTAAATAGGAACCACCTGAAGCAGGAGAATCCTTGTTATTGAAATGGGTATTTCTTAAAGTTGAAAAAGAAGTAGGATAAATATCTTAGAGGAATAATATATTCAGGACTCTATGTATCCAAAGGTAAATGTTGCAAAGTGGTAATTGACAGTGGAAGCATTGATAACCTTGTTTCTACAGAGATGGTGGACAAGTTGGGATTGGTAAAAATAGTTCACCCTACTCCTTATAAGATATCATGGCTACCAAAACGACATCATATTATTGTGACAGAACAATGTAAGGTAGAGAATATTGGTACTTACAAGGATGTTATATTATGTGATGTAATTCTGATGGATGTATGCCAGATATTGCTAGGAATACCTTGGTAGTTTGATCAAAATGGCATACATGACGACAGAAGAAACCATTAGGGGAATTTTGAGGTCTAAAATGGGCCTCATAAGGAAATTATAAAATAATAGTGGAAATAGTAAAATAAGATTTGATGACATCATCAAATTTTAGAAGGAAAAATGAAAAAACTACTTTTTAGCTCATATTTTCAACTTATCTCCCAATTTTTTACTCAAATTTTCAGCGAGAGTACTCATTGGTGCAAAATTTAATTCCTCATCTAAGGAGTACCATGTTGCATACTTTTGATGGTTCCTTCTACAAGAGAAATGATAAATACATGAAAATTGTGGTTTTAATCATGTTTTTTGATGTATTTGTCATTTTTTGTATAGAAGGGTCCATAAAAAGTATGTAGCATGGGTAGTCATTGGATGAGAAATTAAATTTTGCATCCAACGAGTACTCCCGCTCGAAATTTGAGAAAAATATTTGAGAGATAAGTTGAAAATATGAGTTGAAAAAATAGTTTTATTATTTTATTATTTTTTAATATTTTTACCCTTTTACTTAAAAAATGGTGAATCATCCCCCACGGTTTACATCCTCATCTTGAATCCTATTACTTCTTATAAATTTTATTTTTGTTGTACATTTTTTTTTGGAGGCCCATTTTAGACCTCAAAATTCCCCTAATGACTTATACTCTAGAGAAGGATGGAAACAACCACACACTAATACCATTGAAGGATGAAGTTGGAAAAGAAACACTTGGAAATAGTTTTATGCTGATGAGTGGGAAATAAATATTGCAAGAAATCGAGAATGATGAGGAGATGCATTTTTCTATTGTAGGAAGACCCAAGGTAATTCTAACTTCCACAAATTTAGAAGAGATATCTGAAGAAATCCGAAGTCTATTAAATAATTTTTTTGATATTATTGTGGATGAGTTTCCAAGTGCATTAACACCAATCAGAAGTATTATTCATCACATTGATCTAATACCTAGAGAAATTTTTCCTAATAAAGTAGCATACAAATTAACTCCTCAATAAAATGCAGAAGTTGGAAGACAAGGGCAAGAATTGATGGATAAGGGATTGATAAATGAAATACTTTGTCCATGTGCTATACAAATAGTACTCAGTCCAAAGAAAGGAGGTGAATGGCACATGTGCATAGATTCCGGAGCCATAAATAAAATCATCATTAGGTATCATTTTCATTTACCACAAATGGATGATTTAATCGATTCCTTAAGTGGATCAAAATATTTTACTAAGATAGATTTGAATAGTGGTTATCATGAGATAAGTGTTAGAGAATGAGATGAGTGGAAGACTTCCATCAAAATAAATAGTGGTTTGTATGAATGGTTAGTGATGCCTTTTGGGCTCACTAATGCACCCAACACACTCATGAGATTAATGAATGTAGTCTTGAAGTAATATGCGGGCAAGTTTGTAATTTTTTATCTTGATGATATTCTAATTTTCAGTCGAAGTAAAGAAGAGCATCTGCAGCACCTTAATTTGGTTCTAAAAAGTTTTTAGAAAGAGAAGATGCTAATAAATTTCAAGAAATTCATATTTATGAAGGAAGAGCTAGTATATTTGGGATTTGTAGTTTCTAAAGAAGGATTTAAAATGAATCCAGAAAAATTCAAAGAAATTTTGAATTGGCTAACTCCAAGAAAAATATTTGAAGTAAGGAGCTTTCACGGTCTTTCAAGTTTGTATAGAAAATTTATCAGAAGATTTAGTCAAATTTTTGCACCCATTATTGAAATAATCAAGGAAAATAATTATCCATTCAAGTGGATAGAAGCAACAGACCGAAACTTTAAGTTGTTGAAGAGGAAAATTACAGAAAAACCAGTTTTAGCTTTTCCAAGTTTTGAAAAAGTTTTCTGAGTTGAAGCTGATGCTACTGGAGTTGCAACTAGAGTAGTTTTAAGTCAAGAAAAGATACCAATAGCATACTTCAGTGAGAAACTGAATAAATATAAGAAGAAATACTCATATTATGAAAAATATATCTATGTTACTGTGCATGCCTTGAAAAAATGGAGACACTATTTGTGACTAAAAGAATTTATCTTATATTCTGATAACTATGCGTTACAGCTTATAAAAAACCAGCCAAAATTGAACCAAAAACATGCCGAATGGGTAGAATTTTTGCAATGTTTTACTTTTGTGACTAAGCATACAAGCAGTAAGTTGAACAAGGTTGATGATGCTTTGAGAAGAATGAATTTAATCATGCAAGAATTACAATTTGGTGTTGTAGGCTTTTAAGAAATGGTTGAGATGTATAAAGAAGATACCGAATATATGGAAATTTATGGAGCTATGAAAAATCCAATAGTTCATAACAGAAGCTAGTGGTTGGATTATCTTATCCAAGGAGGGTTTCTATTCAAAAGTAATAAACTATGCATTCCCAAAAGTTCTATGAGGGAAAACATAATTAAGGAGAAACATAGTGGAGGCTTATCTGGAGACTTTGGACAAGAAAATACTTTTGTTCAGATAAATGTTGTTTACTACTGGTGAAAGATGAAATCTGATGTTAACAGATTTGTTGGGAAATGTAGGATTTGTCAGCATGCTAATAGGAGAAGTCAGGATACAGGATTGTATCAACCATTTCCAATACCAAACCGACCATGGGATGCAGTTAGTATGGATTTTTTTTTGGGTTTGACAAAAAATCAAAGAGGAAGTGACTCCATTTATGTTTTACTAGATAGGTTCTATAAAATGGCTCATTTCATTTTTGCAAAAAAGAAATAGTGATGCAACACGTATTGTTAATCTGTTTTTTTCATAAGTTGTAAGATTACATGGATTACCTATGAGTACTGTGTCTCAAAGGGATACACAATTTTTTGGTAATTTCTGGAGAACTCTATGGAATAAAATAGGTACCAACCTTAGTTTCATTTCAGCTTATCATCCTCAAATTTATGGACAAACTGAGGTATTAAATAGAAGCTTGGGAAATATATTGAGGAGCTTAGTGTACAAAAACCCTAAGCAGTGGGATTTAGCACTTGATCAAGTTGATTTTGATTATAATGATACTCCCAATCATAGTGCTGGGATGATTCCATTCCAATTTTCTTTTGGAATGAATCCAAGAGGTGTGTATGAGCTCAAAAATTTATGAAAACAAGAGATAAGGAGCAGAAAAGCTGAAGAGTTTGTAGAATAGATGCAAAAGCTACAGGAATATATCAAAATAAATTGCAGGAAAGTAGTAGAAAAGACATGCAAAGAGTTGACATGAAGAGGAAACAAAAATTATTACAAGTAGGTGACCTAGTCATGGTGTAGCTGAGAAAAGAAAGGTTTCTTGTTAGGGCTTACAACAAATTAATGATGAAAAAGATAGGAAAATGTAGAATTTTGAGGAAATTTTCTTCAAATTCTTATGAAATTGAATTTCGAGAAGGAATTGGAATATTTCCTAGCTTTAATGTTTCATATGTGTACGTATACAAAGGAACAGAGGAAGAGCTACCAGAAGAATATATATAAGAGGAAGACTAGACTTTGAATTAGAAGGAATAGATGCCAAAGACAAAAAAGAAAGAAGTGGAGGCAATTTTGTAGAAAAGAGAAGAAAAGAAGACCATAGGACAAACTTACTATCAATATCTAGTCAAATGGAAAGGATTCCCTATGGAAGATGCCAATTGGGTGACAGCAAGAGAATTACAAAAGTTTAGTACAGATCCTGAAGCATCGAGGGATCAATTTTTCCTTGCCTGGGACTCTGATGCAAGAGAATCTAGAATTAGCCAAGAATGTGATTGGATGTTCACATATTGTGGCTAACCATGAGGTGGATAAACATTCGCCATTAATATTTCATTTAGTTTTAAATGAGAGAAGTTAGTTTGTTTGGGTTTATTAAATTAATTAGGAATAGAAATAGAAATTAGTTTCTCCCTGCGAGGAGATTGAGCCAAGTAGGATATGAGCTTAGAAATGGGGTAACATTTATTTTTTGGATTGGTTCAATAGAAATCTATTTTAAGTGATAAGGAGCACTTCATATTTTTATATAAATGTGTGAGATAGGTGTGACAAACAGTAGAGTGTAGGAAAAAGTGATACAAAGTGAAATAGGTGTGTGAGAGGAGAGAGAAGAGAGAGAAAAAAAATTGTAATAATCAGCTGATTAAGGGCTTGGCTCTATAAATTCCTTATTTTATAATTTTCAAGTGCTTTGTGTCGATCGGGCTCTCTGTTCAATTGTTTATTTAAATTTTGTTAAATCACATTAATTTAAACAAAGGAAGAACAATTGGATTGCATGCATGACAAGGATTGTATATCTAAACCCGATCAATGGGAGAGATCTCATCAAAAAATGGAAACTATTGCACATCGTAGATAAATGAGTATAAATTTTAAAAGGTTCAAGTTAATTTGTTTTACAAGTGATGCGAAGTGACGAGTGGAGATACAATGGGGATCATCGGATCTGAGATTAATCCGATGGTGGAGATCACAGCATGGGGAAAGATATTTCTCACTTTTCAAGACTTAGGGAATAAGTGTTAAGCCATCGCAAATAAAACAATTTTATTTGTGATGTGAAAATGAATAGGACACGTGTAATCTGAATTCACATGGATTAAATTTTAAGCGTTAAAGCTAAACTGTAAATTGTGCGATCTTCGATCGCCAGTGATTGGTCAGACTTGTCGTGGGACCCTCTGATAAGAGATTCCATGTGATTCAAATTTTTTTGGGTTATATGTGTTGTTTATAGTTATTTTGTTGATCGCGCATATGTATGTATGTATGTTTAACGAACCTTAGGTTAATTCAAACCCACCATGATAATAAAGTTGTGTAGAGTGTAAACTATATAGTTCCATGAATATTCTGATATTTCTAGATTTAGTCTGCATCAACTTCCTTCCACATGAACCGAGGATGAGGAATAATTAGTTAGGGTTGACAGGATAATGTATGACTAAAAAATTCGGAGGGGAGCCAAGCTTAGGCCACTTGTTGGAGAGATGGAGAGGGAGCCGATCATGCCAAGAATGGGATGAGAGGGTGTAGGAGGGGAGGATGAGTGCAAGAATATGTGAAGGGTGGTAGAAATAATTAAAATAAAGGGGGAGGGAAGAACGAATGAGATGTGCAAGGGGATAATGAAGAGGGAAAGGGGGAGCAAGAGGGGGAGGGAGAGGTGGACTACGTGAGGGTCAAGAAGGGTGGGGAGGGAAAATCCGAAGATAGCAATGATGCCCCAAGTGTTGAGGCTATCATGATTATTCAACAGACTATAGTTTCTCTCCTTATTCTCCTTTATGTGGTTGGAGCCACTCTTTATCTTAGGGTTCTCAGTCATGATTAAGGGATACTTAGGTGGTATTCCATCCCATTCAGCTTCGTAGATTTTTCCTTAATTCTACAAGAAAAATTTTCTTTCTTATCTACTTATTTATTATTTACCCTTAGGATGTGGTACATATACGGTTCCTCCAGGAGAAGAATCAAACTCCGATTTTTGTTTAAGAAATAATTTAATAAGGTTTTATTAGCTATGGTGTTCCTCCTTATGTGGTTTATTATTATCATGGAATATTCCAAGATTTTAAGTTTCTTGATACCTTTGCTGATGGTTAATTTTATGCCAAAGAGAAGCCCATAAGCCTTTTCTTGGTTTTTCATTTTCCAACCTAAACTCCAAGCATATCTATCTTCGATGTGTTCATCAGGATTAACGAGAATCCCTCCCCTCCTTCCACCCCAGACTCCATATCCATATCTATAGGGGGGATCTCATCAACATAATTCATAAGGGGAATAGCTACAAAAGAATTTCTAGACAAAATCACATTACTGCAATCCTGCACCGTTGGGAACAAAAACCAAGACATCGGTTGATTAGTTGAATTATCAATATATGTTGGAAAACATAGGACAGTTATCATCTCATATAATAAGAAAGGAACTTCACTATAATTTCACATAAAACCATACAATGGGTTATTCAAAACACTATAAGGAATAGAATCTCTAGCGAATGTTTTTGACGAACCGCACAGAAAAATACCCCAAACATCCATTTCTGGTGGAGGTTACTAGAGGAGGTTGGCAAGTGGAGGGTTTTGCGGATGTTTTCTGCTCGGTGCATTTATCATTAAACGTCGCCCTGGTGCTTTGGAATCTTGAAAGCATCGGTGTAAAAAATAAAACTGGCACACCAAACACCATGTACTCTATACACACCTACTCAGTGCATCGTATTATTCTATAGATTTGGTGCGTCACAACTCTTCTGCATTGGTGCATTATAAAACACTGCGCCAAAACCAAAACCACCCAGTGATGTAGAAAGAAACCACACTGGTGCATCATAAAACAATGTGCCAAAACATAAACCGACCATTACGTTCATAAGAAATAGAACTGATGTGCCTATAAACCATGTGCACTGGTAAAGGGTTAAAAAGACAAATTACAGAAAAAAACCCAGATTTTTCATTTTTCCAGTGCTCTTGAGCTCTTACTTACTGGTGCGCTCTAGCATAGCACCGGTGTGCACAAAACATTGGCACATCGAACAACATGCGCACCTACCTGGGGTGTCCTATTACGGTAATGCACTGGTGCTTCACTACTCTTCCACGCTGGTGCATCATAAGACACCGCACCAAAACAAAAACGTGCCGGTGCATTGTCATCCAAGAGCATCGGTGCACCTATAAAAATCATGCACCAGAATAGAATTAAATAATAAAAAAAATTAAGGCCAAAAAACTGGTGCGTTAAAACTATTCCGCAGTGGTGCTTTATGAAAATTCTGCCTCGATGCATCATTAAAACATCACGCCAAAACCGAAACATCCCAGTACGGTGTTAGGGAACCACCCCTGTGCATCATAAACATTGCGCCAAATATGACACCACCTGGTGCGGTTGTAATTAAGTGTACTGGTGTGCCTATAAAACCCCGCACACCGGAACAGGGTTAAATAAATAAAAATTTAGGGCCAAAAAACCACATTTTTAACTTTCCTTAGTGCTCCAAAGCTCTCAAGCACCGGTCCCATTTCCCCTTCTCTGAGCCGCCCTAACATTAGTTCTCTGATTGCACCCATTGCATGCACTGCTGCTTTACATTGGCCGCCAATCTCCAGCTTGTATTTTGAAAAATGGTGGAAAATTTTTCTTTTCCAAATTTTACAGCCAATATCCCTCCTCGACGGCGAAATGTACAGGTAGTTTTCTATTTTTTCCATAATTAATCCTTTTAGTGGATTAGAATTTGAAATGACCTTAAAAGTAACCATTAAAAAAAATAAAAAATTGTCGTGTGCTGGGCCTGAGCCGTTTGGCTCGCACTGGATAGTGGTGCAGCCTGTAAAATTGACAAGCTGTACTGCCACAGGTGCTAACAGTATCTGCACCATTTCCATGGCGGTACCGAAAGGCGCCCTGCATTATTTTAAATTAGACAAAAATTAAATGCGGTGTGCTCATTTATCCGGTGCACCATTGACCATGGGAATTAAATTTCGGTGCGTTGATGGAACTATCTGCCCCGGTGTATGTCAGCACAACACATTTGACATTCTGAGACGGTCAATGGTGCAGCCGGTTAAAAGACCGCACTATCGACTATGTAGTCATGAAGTCGGTCCGCTGACACGACTATATGCTTCGGGGCATATATTTCAGTCAGTCCACCACTATTTTGACCTTAGATATAGTCAATGGTGCTTGAAAATAAGACTGGTGCACCGAGGCCGGTGCGTTTTATTTCATTAGGTGCACTGCTATCGGTGTGCTACAAACTTGAGCCACACTGGAACTGGTGTGTGACTGTTTTTGTGGCATGTCGACTAGTCTATTTTTTTTTCAAATATATATCTATATATATATATATATATATATATATATATATATATATATATATATATATATATATACATATATCTATATATATATATATATTTATATATATATATATATATATTTATATATATATATATATATATATATGTATGTATGTATGTATGTATATGTATATTCCTAAATAACTGTATGTTTTAATATAAAAAAATTATTTAATATGTCAATGATTTAGTGAGAAGAGGAGGAACAGCAGTGGCAACAGGTGGAATAGTGTGACATGATTCGCCAATGGGAGGCGCGAGAGAGAGAGAGAGATGCATACCCTCACCCTATTACAGCAGATGCCCAGGGGATCCTTAGGCAGGTAGGCCTCCTCAAGTTATATGAGGAGGTTACCTCCCTAAAGGCCCATAGATTGTTTTTGAGATATCTTATCCGCATGTGGAATGCCCACCGACAAGCTTTATAGGCTCGTATTGACCAATGGTACACACCCACTAGGTGGATATTTATTTTATTACAAGACTATCGAGGAGAGGGGTGCATTTTCCCTCATTCCCAGATGTGCCAGCTTGTTGTTTAGTAGGGAGTTAATTAGTTTACTCGTAGAGATACATTAGAGCACATGTATTGTCTCCCTCAGAGTTTTAGGTACCTAGAGGTTAGTTACATATAGGTGCATTTGGTAGACAGGATGTGCCTCTCACTTATCATTTCGACCATTTCACACAACATCAGTGATGTGAAATGCATTAGTTTCTCGTTTTTATATTATGTTGATTATTTAGTACAACAGTTGTGACTTGTCAGGTGGTCTACCATTTTTTTGTGGCAATTTTGTACGACCTTAGATAGATGTCGTGCTCATGCACAAGGGAGGGTCAACTTCCCTTTTGCTTCAGAGTTGTTTTGTTTATTTTTTGAGAGGTTTCTAGAGATGAGACCTAGTTTTGTTCGATTGCCTCGTAGGCCAATGTTCGAGGCCTGGATGCACATGTGGGGATAGATGATGCCCAAGAGGGGAGACACTATGTTTCTAGCCAAGATAGTGCATCATGCACTGGATTTACTAGCTAGTTTGGACGAGCTACATCCCTTCATTATGGTCCCATGTCCTTATGCTGGATTATATTAACGAGGGTGTCCCAAGATCCTCTTCACAGATGATGAGCCGCCAGATGATAGAGGTAATATTATTGTTTTATTTATATTTATTCTAACATGTTCTTTAGCTTTCTTTTATTAAATTGTGTAATGAAAATTTCTAATTATTGTTGTGTAATTGTATATTTTGCAGACATTAGCTCTTTTTATGGTGAGGAGATGTCGGATCCACCACATGATCGAGGTGTGTATCATGATTACGATCAGGACATGGCCGATGCCGAGGATTATCATGACCAGGATGAGGCCAGTGCAGCAGAGAAACATGCTCCTGCTGGTGCACCGATACTGCCTTTTTATCGACGCGGTCGACCTGAGACTAGATATAGGATGGAGTTGGGCAACCAACTCAGTGCATTGATTTTTGACGTAGGCTTCAGGCCTGCTCATTACAGAGACATACAGGCTGATGATAGGCTGTTACGAATGTTGATAGGAATGCTGTGTGACATGTACAGCTTGATGCGGGATGTCATAGGAGCTACGAGAGTTGTTACATGACTGAGGAGGATTTTCTGTAGCTATAGGTGTAGTCGAACCGTGGCATGTGATGGATAGTTCACGAGTAGCGACTCATCATATCATGATCGTTCACCTCGCACCGCGCCTGATGAGCATGAGGCTCCACTAGCAACATCTTGCAGTCATCATGGAGATGAGGCTAGACCATCGGCCACGTCCAGTCACCAACCTCCAACATCCATTAGTACTAGTCATGATCATCAGCAGGCTGGACATTCGACTGTCGAGGCTGCACTATTGACTGAGAAGGCCTCCACTACTGCTGCTTATATATTTTATTTTGTACTACCATCAGGTGATGCATCCATCAATGCTAGTGATCATGATCATGAGTAGGCTTGACCATTGACCGTTGAGGCTCCAACCTTTACTGAGTATGCCTCCACTTGTAATGCTATTAATGTTGTTATACTACCACTAGATGATCCATGACATTTATACTATAGTTGAATATTTTTAACGTTATTCAGTTTTATATATATATATATATGGTCCATGTATTTTATGTTCATGTTGCAGTTGTACTTAATTTACATGTTGGTGATCATCATGATGTGGTGCATATTGTTAGATCATGTTAGATATGTTCATTTAATGTTTAGCTTGCAGATAGATCTGTATATGTGATAGCATGAGTTATTTGACATGAGATGTATATTTGATGTTTGTGTTGTGATCATGTCAATATATAATGTTATTTTGATATTTGAATGTGTTTTTTAGTCGAATATGATTTTTGTACGATGGTTATCGTGATCGTGATGATCTTTATTAGTTAATTTAATATTAAATGACCATGATATTTATTAAAAATTATGTCGTGATAGTAATTGAAATTTTAATTTTAATTGTATGTAAAATTGTATTTGTATTTGTACTAATTGTAATTGTATGTAAAATATTTAATGCAAAATTTTAATTGTAATTGGAATATTTAATCTATTGTGAAATGATTGTAATTATATATATGAAAAAATGTAAAATTCTAATTCTAATTCTAATTGTATGTAAAATTATAAAATTGTACTTGTATTTGTAATTGTAATTTTAATTGAATTGTATGTAAAATATTTGTAAAATTATAGTTGTAATTGTAAATGTAATTCTAATTCTAATTCTGATTGTAAATTTAATTGTAATTGTATGTAAAATATTTGTAAAATTTTAATTCTATTAATATGAAAATTTTAATTGTATTAATGTGAAATGATTTATTGAAATATTGAAATTTGTAAATTTGCAAATAATTGTAAAATAACAAATCTAGAATAATATGAATTTTTGTAACATAATAAAGTTTAGAAAATAATGAAAATAAATTCATGTACTTTAGAATTATCATTATTTTATTATGATCTTACATAACAAAAACAAGAACTTTATACATTCTAGTGTGCTTATCATTATAACACGCACCGGTGCGTCGTATTACGAAGACGCACCAGTGCTTCACAACTCTTCCGCACCGATCACGAATAAACGCAAATAAAAAAACGCAACTCTATTTTTTTAAGTGAAAAAAAAAAGTGGCAATTTAAAAAATGGATGGAAAAATATTTTCGAAAATCTAATTTCATAAAATAATTCTTTAAATACTAAACAATTTTCATTATTTCACTATTTTTGCTAAAATTTTCAGCAAAATATTTGCAGGGGACATACTTGGATCAACAGAGCAAGAGGGCACTGTGGAGCAGCGAAATACGTTCGAAGAGAAGTATTCAGACAATCAGAAACCAAACCTCTGTTGATTCAAACCTTGTATCATATTATTTCAAACCATCTAGTGATTAAATTTGATTACTTTTTTTACTTTTTTTCTGCAGTTTTTTTACTTTTTCTACAGTTTTATCCTTTTTACCCTAAACCATTCATTTTTTTGTTTTTTCCCTTTCTTCTCCCAGTTTCTGTGATTTCAAAAATAGGGTTTTTCATTTTAGATTGATTTCCAACCCTCGGGACAACTTACATATTCGGATCCCGATCCATTCGTGCATTGTGTGAATTTGGGGAAAAATGGATTTTTCTTTATTGATGCACCCTGTGTACCCTACCGCATCGGTGCGTTGTATTATACAGCGCACCGCGCAAGTAGTGCCTAAAAAAATTTTTTTTTTTTCTTTTTTTTCTAAATCCATAGCACCATACAATGTATTACACTATTTTTTTGGTGTGTTTATAATACCCCACGCACCATACGATCTATTACACTATTTTTGTGGTGCGTTTATAATACCCGATGCACTGTTTGATCTATTATACTATTTTTTTGTGTGTTTTAAATATCCCCATGCACAGGCTGCAGTGCATACCTCATTAAAGGCACATTGGTGTTTTTAGATTTATTTTCAACCTGAAAAGTTGAGAATTTATTTGTAAATATATTAATGAATGATATGGTATAGGTTTCACATTGATAAATAAATGTTTAAAAAGAGTTCAAGTAACAAAAATACTGATAACACATCAAGAAAAGCATAAAAGGCAAGTCATAACACATCAGAATTTAATTGTGGAATTTGTAAGCATATATCGATCTTGTTTTACTTAGCTCTGTCTATAATTAATAGAATAAAAACATATTCTAATATATGACCTGTTATGGGGTATAAAACTTGTAGGAAACAAAATATGAAACTGTGCCAACAGTCGAAATTTTGAAAGATGGCATGGTACATGGTTTTGAAAGAATCTGTATAGTTTATGAGTCAATTGTTGCTATGGTACGTCATTTTTCTTTTCGATTTACATTGATGTACATTATTTAATATTTCAATTTTCATTATTCTCACCAATGTATATACACTCATTTTAGTTTATTTTTATGTTTGTAGATGGAAGTTGAAGAAGAAGAAAACAATCAATGCCATGAAAAAAACATTCCTGAAAAAAACCCCAAGTCATGGAAGTAGCTCTAGCAGTGACAACGATTCAAGCGAAGAATGATGATCACTATGTTTGGATATCAAATCAAGGTGTCTTATTTTTTGAAATATGTCTGTGAAATCAAATATTTTTTTTAATGTAATGGACATCGTGTCTCAATTGAAAGACAAAGGGATACAAATAACTATCCCATTTTGTATGATAAAGATTGTCTTAT